>CAOJBK010879598.1:0-10397 GCA_948294925.1 Codiaeum variegatum | reverse complement strand
CTAGTGCACTAAGAGATTGGGAGGTTCTAGAATCCTAATTTCAAATGATTTTGTGAGAGATTGTGATAAGGCAGAGTCCTATTCCTGACTAGTGCGCTAAGATATTGGGAGGTTTTAGAATCCTAATTTCAAATGATTTTGTGAGAGATTTTGATAAGGCAGAGTCCTATTAGGAGTTGTAAGGAAATGATGCTTATCTCTCCAAGATTGTAGGGATAAAGTGGTAAGGAATTGGTTATATAAGCCCATGGTCTCCATTGGGTGAAAGGTTAATCACTTTAAACTCTCTCAACTCTTTTATTTTTCTGTTCTCTTCTAGCCTACTGACTTAGGTATCGGAGTGGCTGCCCTTAGAGGTCACCCTGTGTCTTTTTTTATGTGCTTTCAGGGTTTTACCAGGAGTTTCGGACATGAGCCAAGGGTCGTCTTGAAGAGTCATCTTAAACCTTGAGGCAACAATTATCATTAAACTCCAACCAATATTATTTATCAATAAATAAACAACAATAGCATGTTTAAAACTAAAATAAAATTTTGAAAGAATATATACAAATCACACACTATGCATATAGTATATACAAATTAAGTATTGTATGCAAGAAAAAGTATTATTAATTAATTTCATAAATTTATCAATTCGTATAGTAAATATTTGAAAGTATTAATTTTTAAATTATACTAAAAAAAGTTTTGGATTAAGGTTGTCTTTTGAATTTTTTTTCAATATCTTTTTCGGACTAATGCAGTATGTAAATAAATAAATTAATGCACAAGTAATTTGTTTTGAATACTATATTAATAATATATTAACATCTTTTTTTTATTTTTTTATTTAATACAAATTAAATATATTTATTGAATTAATTCATATTTACTTGGGATTATTTAATTGAGCTAAATTGTTGAAGGATGTTACTATTGTCAGAGTAATATTTGTTAGGCTCAGAATAATGAGAATTTTAAATTTATAAATTAATAATAATTAATTTAGTTATAAATTTTTATTGTTATAATTTTACATATAATAAAAGTTTACTATCAAATATTGTGGTAAAAAATTAAAAATTAATCTTAAGATTATCGATAAAAATTATTTTTGCTTCGATCCTAGAAGATATTACTCTGGAAATAGCGCTGTTCTTGTTGAATTCATTGATATAAAATTGTATTTAATGTGTGATAAATCCAATAATTAGTTTTTAATAAATTAATACACAAGTAATATACAACGAGACAAATTAGTAACTTGCGAACTACGTTTAAAAAAAAAAACTAGTTTATGAAAAATGACGCAAAAAGGGTGACATTTTATGTCGGATATTTATGAACCGATGTAAAAAATGGGTTTTTTTTTTACGTCGGTTCACTTAACCGACGTAAAATATCTACTTTTCTATGTCACTCGATATGATGTCCCTGGCGAGAACTAATGTAAAAAGGGCAAAATAAACGATGTAAAAAGTCCTTTTTGCAGTAGTGAATGTTAGATGGAATAGCAAAGTAATCTCCCCATCATGCAATAAAATATGCCCAAACTTTCCTATAAAAAAAATAGTGCATGAGTATATGAATAGTTGTCTCACCAAACTTGCCATATAATTTGCAATGATTATCAATCTAAGCACACAACCAATAGAGAAATGAAAGTCATTAGTACATAATATGTTCTTCATGACAAACCAAGTCATAAGCTCTATTTTTGCCTGAACAAGGTTACACCAGATTAAAGAGAAAAGTGGGACATCAACATACCAAATTGATATAAATTTCTTGTAGTAATTTGTGAGGCCCCATCCAAACCTGCGTGGCTGCCAGTGCGCCTCCTGGTTTCTGGCCCTAGGAAACTAACTGCATGGGGTCAGATTGTGCATGGCATCATGGTTTCGGCAAGTCTCACTTTAGGTGAACCCCTTATTCGCTCGTTGGGTGTATGTGTGAATGTGTGAGTCACCACTTAATTTTTAGAAAAGCAGTTGTTTTCATGGCAATTAAGAAACCAATTAACTCCACTTTAGAAAAATTGATATTTTACCCATTTTTAAGAAAAGGTGAGCCTCAAACCAAATAGTGGATTCGAGGACTAGTGATTAGTAAAAACATTTATTTTAAAAAATTGATTTATTTTCTAAACAATTTTGGCTTAAAAATTAATTGTATGATTTTAGTTTTTAAAAAAGGGTTTTCGTGTATATATGGTATACCATTATAATGCATGAATAGAATAAAACATTCAAGAATGATGCATGGGCAATTATGTGATATGAATGGCAGTTATAATATAAAAGTGATAAAATGATAAAAATAGAAACATAGGGTCCTTCCTATAGCCCCGAAGGGTTTTAGGGAAGGCTTACATCTCAAAAAATGGTTTAGAAATAAAAATAATTATATCAAAAATAACAAAGGAAGATAAGTGGATCCTTTCTCTAATCTAAAAAGTCTAGGAAAGGCATATACTCCCCAATTATATACAAATAACACAGAACAACAATAATGACAAAATACAACTAATGGAAAAAAATAAAATAAAGTAAACATTAAAAAAATTAAAATAAGGTAAGAAAAATTATTTTGGAGTTGAAGCCTTAGGACGTCTTACCAGCGTATCATTTTGAATGAGATTCAAACCCCAAGTTGTTTTCCCTTCTCTCAAAGAGTTGGAGTTGTTTTGAAAAACAATGGGTTGGTAGTTGTGTGTTCATAAGCTAATTCATTTTAATTTTTGAAAGAATTAACCAAATAAGTCATTAATTGATTCAGATTTTGATTAATAAAAATGAGTTTGAATACTGTGAAATTGCCTAAAAAAGGTTTTAGGGCTTTAATTCAAAACCAAACTGAATATTTTACCATTCGAAAGTACTACCTTTGGCTTTTGAGATTTTGAAACTGGTGCCTCAAACGATTTTATACTGCAGGAACGGGTCTCCATTGTGTTCGAAGAGGTTTATCAAAAGATTGGTGTGGAATTGATTTGGAAAAATCAAAGTAAATTCTGATTGAAATTTGAGTATCTGGTGTTTTTAGTCGACATTTGGGCAGAGTTTTGGCAAGTTGAGCTATTTTTGGGAGAAATTCGACGTTGAAAAGTTGTTTGAAATGGAGGCCAAAGGGTTGAATTTATAGAAAATCTGAGTCGAAAATATTTGAAAACGAACCCACATGCCAAGCTGCTGTTCGTCTCAAAATATACTAAAAAATAGCGACCGCAAGTATATCGGGTTATGTATCTCCCAAGGATCTTTATTTAGCTTTATTAATTTGTTTCTTAATTACATATAAAAGTAAAAAAAAAAAGGTTTTGATTTTAGTTTAAAGAAAAGTTAATTAAATAAGTAATGAAAAGCAAGCAATGAAAATATGAGATATGTAATGATATGAATGAGTCTATCTATATTAACAATCCATAGTCCTTCTTCTATGAATTCGAGCAACTAGTTCAATGAATTATGTTTAACTATCCAATTATGAATGCAATAATTTAATTAGAACTTATTCTACTAGCTATCGCATTCATAGAAGTAATATAGAGAAAACATGCATCAATCAAAGGACTTAAGACTAAAACTTATACTCCTAATTCATTTTAGAATCTCAATTGAATAGTTTCGGGTTTAGATTTCCACTCTCGTTCCATCACTTAAACCCTAAATTAAACTAATTGGCGATCAAGCAATTGATTATTAACTTTAATCCAATTCAATCAAGCACAAGTTAAACACAATAAAAAAAATCCAATTACTATTATTCATATCAAGACTACTTCATGCTCAATCTCTAGGCAACAAAAAATATGGTCCATGATTGGGTTTAATTATACCAAATTCACAATAAATCCAAGAGAAATCATGCTTAATCTCTTAACACAAGAATAACCCAAAAGAATTAAAGTAAATAGTTAAGAAAATAAACCTCAATTAAAGTGTTGAAAATCCCAATATCTTTAGAGAATTTCAACCTCAATCTTGATTACAAGCTAAATTTATGAAAAACAAAGAAAACAATAAAAACAATTATGAAATCCTAACATAATTCAAGCTAAACCTCTCTAAAACTGAGTTTCTCTCTCAAGAAAATAGTTTTGATTTGGACTAGTAAGAAATTTAAGTTTTATGAATGACTAGAGTAACAAGATAAAAAAATTCATAACTTTCCCTTTTTTACAATTTAGAATTTAGAATACAATTTCAACAATGTTAATGATATTATAGCATAACCAAGCATTAAAATTCAAGCTAAATGTATGAGCAAAGCTTTGTTTCATGCAACAAAGCTAAAATTAGGCAAATAAAAATTTTCATTCTTAGGAATAAACTCAATCTCTTTGAAAATAACACACATATTATGCAAATTTAAACTTTGAGCACATGTACTTATTTTCATTTTTATTTTTTTTTCACATCAAGGAGCTCGATTTAACTGATTTCGGCATTAGCCTTTTGACATGAAGGTAAACACATTATGGTGTCGAGCCCGATTGTTCAGCTTATCACTTACATCAGCCTACTACTAGCACTATTCTTAATTCCTTTAGATTTATTCCGCTTTGCGCAAAACAGAAACCAACATAATATGGGTTTATTTTAAAAACTCTTTATTTTTTTAGTGTAAACTTTTAATTTATTCACAATCTATGCATATTATATCAAAAAAATGTCATTAAATTCTTAAGATTACCAACGATATTTTGCTAAAATCTCAACCTTGCAACATTCCAATCCATATGTCAAAAATTTAATAAGAATTTCAAATTATAATGATATCATAATATCAAGAAAACTCTTTACTTTTAAACTTCTAAACTCAAAATTTAGCTACTAAATAAGAGAATTAAAACATTAAACTACAAGAATGCCCAAATTTTGAAAAATTTTTGACAAAGAAAGACATCAGCTAAATTAAGATCATTAAGTTATCACCTCATAATCAAAACTTGTTTTTACTTGAGATCAAACTAATCGACCAATTTATAATAAAAAAATCAAAATTAAGAACAAGTCAAGTTGGTATGCCATATATTTGGACAATGATTTAGCAAAAATCTTACACCTTACGTACCCCAAAATAATCAAGAAACTCATATCAAAGCAATCAATCAATCCAATTAACAATTTCATCCCAAATTAGAAACCCTAGGCATGCTTTACTATGAATTAGGGTTCATAATATTCATATAATTCATCATCAATGAACCCTAAATTCTAAGTGTAATTTGGGTGAAAAGAGATTTAATTACTCAACTCCAGACAATCATCAATTATATAAATCTCTAAATATTGATCACGCCTTCAAAATCAAAGAATTTGAAAATCAAAATCAACAATACACTTACTTGATTGCTTTCAAAAAATATGAGAAATATATGAGTAAGTGTTGATTTGAAGAATAAAGATCCACAAGAAAAATATTTAAGAAGAAAAGAAAGCACTTGGTGTATGTGCTTCATGTTTAGGGTTTATAAGCAATCCTTAAACAAGTCGGTGACTGATTGTGTGTTATGCAATTTTAAAGTTTAAAACCCACTATTTATCGTGTATTTTAGGCAAGTGCACATGGCAATTTAAATATGTACGACCCCATGCTTGGATGCTTTAGGCCGTGTTGAATTTGCATTTCTACTCAGTAAGGCACATGGGGCATTAAGATTATGCATGGCCTCGTGCCGTTATGGTTTGACCTGTGCTATTCTAACAAATTGTAATTATGGGAAACAGTGAGGTGCATAGGGTATTTTGGTTTGGCACACCCCCATGCCTTTGAGGTTTTGCCCATACCACTCTCTATTTCTCTAAAAATTTTAGGCACAAACAAACATTCAAATTTTTTAACTTGCCACACACCTTAGTTCATAATATAACTCCTTAAACCCATAAATTCCTACAAAATCACATACTCATGCATTATCTCTTAACAAAGGAAATAAAAACATAAATTAAAAGAAAAATCAACTAGAAAAAAAATCAAAATCAGTGAGTTTCCTCCCACTCAGTGCTTTGTTAATATCGTCTTAGCTGGACGTTACGGAAGAACTCAAGGATCTTGAAGTAAGATGCATTCAATTTCTTTGACTTCATCCAAACTACTAAAGTATTGCTTAACTCTATTCCCATTAATAGTAAATTTCTCTTTGGTTCTATAGTTAAGTAACTCAACCGCTCCTGAAGGATTCATATGAACCAACTCGAAAGGATCATTCCAATGTGATTTTAGTTTTGCTGGAAAAAATTTAACACTGGAGTTAGAGAGTAAGACTTTCATATCTAGTTCGAAATGCTTACGAACACACTTTCAAGTAATCATCAAAAGAATTATCAAAAACATAAAAGTCATCCATAAATACCTCAATATAATCATCAATCATGTAAAAAAAAGACTGACATCATGTATCTTTAAAAAGGTCACTGGAGCATTACAAAGGCCAAATGGCATCTACCTAAAAGCAAATGTCCCAAAAGGACAAGTAAAGGTCATCTTGGCCTGATCTTCTAGTGCAATAGCTACTAGATAATAACCTGAAAGTCCATCAAGAAAATAATAATAAGTATGATTAGCTAAATTATCTAACATTTGGTCGATGAACAATAAAGGAATGTGATCTTTTTTGGTGGCATTGTTCAATTTCCTATAGTCTATATATATATGCCACCTCATCACCGTTCTTATGGGAACTATTTCATTCTTTTCATTCTTAACAATCATGATTCCTATTTTCTTGGTAATCTCGTGAGTGGGACTAACCCATTTACTATCAATAATGGGGTAAATAACCCTTCATTAAGCAATTTAAGGACTTCCTTTTTAACCACCTCACTCATTATTGGGTTTAACCTATGTTGCATATCCCTTTTTGGTTTAGCCCATTTCTCTAAGATTATTCTATACATGTAAGTAGAAGAACTAATACCCTTAATTTCACTCAAACCCCAACCAATGGCTTGTTTAAGTCTCTTAAGTTTAGTAACCACTCTTAACTTCGCCCTTACCAAGAAAAACATACTTTAAATGTTTCAGGAGCTCTTTAAGCTCCAAATTTTAATGAGGTTCCTTCTCAACACTTTGGTTTAAAGGAAGCTCTAATGTCTCAGCTTCACTATCCTCAACTAATTCAGCCTTATTCAGATCATCTAAGTAACTTACAAATTCAGGAACTAAAGAATTAGTTTCATCCTTAAGTGTAAGTGTGGATTCAAGTTTGTCATCAAACACATCATCCACAGTAGAATCAATACAATCAATAAAGCAACATTCATTAATAGGTGAGCTGTCAACATGAATTGTGCTATAATGTGTGAAATTGTTAAATATGGAAAATACTACAGTTTGACCCAAAGAAAACATGGTTAATTTTCCATATTTCATGTCAATTATAGAGCTAGTGGTTTCCATAAAAGGTCTCCCCAATAAGATATGCAATTCTGAAATATTAGACAACCCATCATCCATTTCAAGCACAACAAAATCAATTGGCACAATTAAACCCCTAAGTTGTACTAGTACATCCTCAATAATTCCCTTAGGGAATCTCAATGACCTATCAGTTAATTGCAAGCACATTTTAGAGGGTTTCAACTCAACCAAATTAAGTTGGAGGAATAAGGCATAAGACATCAAATTTATACTAGCTCCTAAATCAAGCATGCCTCTAGCCTCTTCTCTATTACCTAATTCAATATCAATGATAAAACTTCTAGGATCTTTAGCTTTTAGAGGTAGCTTATGTTGAAGAAAAACACTTGCCACCTCTGACACAATAATCTTTTCCTTTAATTCCAGCTTACATTTTTTAGAATTAAGTTCTTTGAAAATTTTAGCATAAGATGGAATTTTCTAAATTACATCGAGTAAAGGAAGATTAATACTTACCTTGGAAAACACTTTAATAAGCTCCTCGAATTGTTTATGTCTCTTACCTCCTTTGAGCCTTTCAGGAAACAGAATAAGTGGTCGGTAAGGATTAGCCACCTTATGAAGCTTGGAAGGAGTTAGGTTCTCCTTCACCTCCTCTTTTTCCTTGAGCACTTCAATGTGTTCCTTTTCTTGCTCTTCCTCATCATTTGCATCACAAAGGTTAGTACCAATATTATTATTAATAACCTTACCACTTCTAAGCACCATGATGGCTTTAGCTTGCTCTGATTGACTTGGAAGCTTTCCTTGTTGCTTGTTGTGCATTTGAGTTGCAATTTGACCCACTTAGGTCTCGACTTCTCTCACCGAAGCCTCCAAGAATCAACCCGTCTCTTATTGGCTCTTGAGTTTGGGTACTCACTTGTATGAACTTATTAAGATTCTCCTTCAAACTTAAATTTCTTGGTTGTTGTTGGAAACCAGAGTTGTCCCCTTGGTATGGTCTCCTTGCATAACTTGAGGCGCTTAAGCATCATTGGTTTTCCTCCACCCAATTTTAGGGCAGTTTCTCTAACCTAGGTTGTAAGTGTTAGAGTAAGGATTATATTGTACCTTTGGTTGGTATCCATCTAACTCTTGGGCTTCCTCTAGCTCACTTGATACAAGGTTAAATCAAGAAGGACAAACATTAGCACCATGTCCAAAAAGTCTACATACCCTATGTACTTCTTGAACATGAACTAATGTGTTTCCTTACCTCTTAAGAAGTTCTACTTAGCTAGTCAACTCAATTATTTGCATTACCATGTCTTTACCATGTGATACCTCATTTGTAATAGCTCGCCTACCCCTTACACTCATTTGCTAGTAATTAGTTACAAGCATCTCAAATAAAGCAATAACCTCATCAGGGGTAACCTCACTCATAGAACCTCTAGCTACATTATCCATTATCCCTTGATTTTGATATATAAGTCCATCAAAAAAATTGATTTAGCTATTGCAAAGGGTAGTGATGATATGGGCATTGAATTTATAGCATCTTAAAGCATTCACATGCCTTATGGAAAGGTTCTCCTTCCATCTGAGAGAATGTAGCAATCTTAGTTCTCAATTCAGTAGTCTTTTGATAGTAATAAAATTTTTGCATGAATTTTGTATAAAACTCCTCCCATGTAGTCAAAGAATCAGGAGGCAATGTCATCAGCCATGTTTTTGCAGCATCCTTTAAGTTGTAAGGGAAACACCTCATCCTCAACTGATCCTCAATCAAATCTTGAAGAGGAATGATTTGAATAATCGAGTAAAAATCCCAAATTAAGTTCAAAGGATCCTTGTTTTCCACTCTATAGAATGACAGTAGCATATTTTAGTGAATAGACTTGAGCTCATAATTTCTCGATATCATTTCCAAACGGATGCAAGATGTAGCCATACCAATGACCAGTTTATCAAACTCTGTCACAAGTCTCCTTTTGTCACCCATGATTCTCGGTGGATCAACTCGACTTCCATTACCTTGGTTTTATGGATCTACAATCTCCTCCCTATTATCCTGAGGAGAATTTTGAACAACTGGTGTGTCCTCTGTGTTGTCTTGTCTTAAGTTCTTTGCTCTGATCCTATGCACATTATCAACAAAAGGAAGAAGATCTTGTTCAAGAGATCTTCTCCTATTAATAAAATTAGAAAAAAAAATAAAATAAAACTAAAAGCTACTAGTTAAATATATGAACAAAGAAACAAAGTAATAACACCTCACTAGATTGATCCTCAGAAACGATACCAAAAACTTATTCGCTTAAATATATACTAACAAATAGCGATCATAAGTATACGGGCTATCATAAAATAGGATGAGAACCTAAGGTCGTATCTCCCTAGGATATTTATTTAGCTTTATTAATTTGTTTCTTAAGTGTAAATAACAGTAAAAAAAGTTTTGATTTTAGTTTAAAGAAAAGTAAATTAAATAAGTAATTAAAAGCAAGTAATGAAAATATGAGTTATGCAACGATATGAATGAGTCTAGAGATCTTAACAATCCATAGTCCATCTTCTATGAATTCGAGCAATTGGTTCAATGAATTATGTTAACTATCTAATTATCAATGCAATCATTCAATTAGAACTTATTCTACTAGCTATTGCATTCATAGAAGTAATCTAGAGAAAACATGCATTAATAAAAGGACTTAAGACTAAAAATTATATTCCTAATTCATTTCAAAATCTCAATTGAATAGTTTTGGGTTTAGATTTCCACTCTCGCTCCATCACTTAAACCTTAAATTAAACTAATTGGTGATTAAATAATTGGTTATTAACTTTAATCCAATTCAATCAAGCATAAGTTAAACACAATCAAAGACTCTAATTACTATTATTCATTTCAAGATTACTTCATGCTCAATCTCTAGAAAATAAAGAATTTAGCTCATGATTGGTTTTAATCTCAACAAATTCACAATAAATCCAAAAGAAATCATACTTAATGTCTTAACATAAGAATTATCGAAAAGAATTAAAGCAAAATAGTTAAGAAAATA
>CAOJBK010879174.1:0-10674 GCA_948294925.1 Codiaeum variegatum | reverse complement strand
GAGCGGAATAAAGTTATATTTATGGGGCCTAACTAAAGTAAATTAATGTTTAATTTTCTGGCTCTAATTTGATATAGATTGTTCTATCCTTCAAATCTATTTAAATATTAAAGGGTTAATTTATATATTATTGCAAGTTTCCATAATAAGGATTTTCTTTCTTTTTATGCATGTTTTAGGGTAGTTTCTTTATCAACTTATAAAGCATTTGCTTACAAATCCATTCATTTTTTCCTCTTTTGTACTTGCTTAATATATTTAGTTCAACTTTTTGAACATATGATAAAAGTCTTTTCTGATTCATTAAATAAATGACTATCAATGAGCTAATGATTTAACAACATATGAATTTTTTGTTTAGACAATAAATGTTTATATTAGTATACAAGTAGCTTTTCTTAATTTTTATAACTAATTCAGTAATTTTATAATATATGGTAACAATTAAACTTATTTTTTGTGTGAAATTGTATTACATTTGCTCAATGGAATAGGAAAAGATACTGGAGACCCTTTCTGGAGACATTCTTTGATGCATGTTGCAACTATTTTTTTTCATTTTTGTTTGGATACTATCTCAGGTAGGCCTAATACAAACTCAATCTTCAGTTACTCTCATTTTCCAGGTTTGTGAGGATTTCAATTGTGATAATTCTCCATCTTTTTTTTTTTTTTTGCTTTTCTAATACAGTGCAGTTAATGGGCCCCTAGAATATATTTCTCCGGACCTTGGCTTTAGTGGAAATATAATGGCTGAAGGTACTATGTTTTTATGCACAATGCCTTTTGTTTTATGTTTTCCTTTGATAAATTATTCAAATGTGTTATTTTAAACTAAATGCAGGAAGTATGGAAGATTTATTTAGGTATGTGCCATTGCTTGAAGACCATTTTGAGTTTTTCCCTTAATTTTATTTTTTTCTTTAATAACATGTTTATTTGGTCAGTAACATTTGTGAATCTTTTTATGGGCTTCATGTCTCCATTCTATTTCCTTGCTATTGTAATTAGTTTTAATTCTCATCAAATGCCTATTTTAGCTGATTTCTAATCTTTGATTTGTAAATCTATTATTTGTAATTGGTGCATTTTTTGGAAATTAAAAGAGAGAAATTCAGTTTTAAAAATGGAAAAGAAAGAAGAAGTATTTGGTAATAAGGTTAATATATTTATTAGTTTTTTTTTTGTTTTGTTTAGGAGGATACATGCTTACTTATTAACATGTCCATACTTATTATAGTGGTGATAGAGCCTCTTATGAGACAATAGGAGGTTTGTACCAAAATAATTGAGAAACAGATTATCAAATTTAAATCTTAACAGGTGCTAAATGTTGCTGAAATTAGAGAGCCGGTGAAGGTTTTCAAAAGTGTTACCAGCATGAATTTAGAAGCCAAAATTCTATAATTTTTTTTAGTGTTTTTCCTGCAGTTCTATCTATTCTCTTGGTACAACAACTTTCTTCCTTTTCTATAGCGTTGGTAGACCCTTTTCTCTCTTTCGGTATGGTGAACTGATGGCTCTCACTACTGTCACTCATGTAGGTCTGTACTAAGTCTATATTATTTCTTACTGCTGATAGGGATTGTTGTATTTTTACTTGGGTGGTGGTTGTATGCCTAATAGTTGCTGTGATGTTTTGAATTTTGGATGGGATTTTAAATTGAAAATAAGTGCTTATTTTGAGAAATGGATGATTCATATATTAATTAAAGAGTTGAATGGAACATTTGATGACAATATTTGTGATGAATTAAAGTCCAGTTATTCATCCCTTGATGGCTATTTGTTGCGTGAAGCATATATTCATCTGATGCAGGGACTTATTTTGATTTGTGAAGAGGTGGTTGATGAGCATTGGTTCTTCAAGTTTAGTGGCGTTAATGTAGTAAATCTTTAAGCATTATTAAGTTTCTGTTGGATTCAGCTTTTTGTAGAAATGATTTTATTGTATTAAACTGTAGATTATCTAAAAGCTATGGGACGTGTAAAAACTTATTAGATTTTAATTTAATACCAGATATATTAGTTAATATGTAATGCTCCAAGTTTATTTATGAAAATCACAATGCTTTCTTCTTCTTTGGATATCTAGAATTGTTTAAAATGAGTTCAGGAGAGATTTTTTTATGTCTCTTGCCCATATGCTTTCAAATATCACGAGTTTAAAAATAAGTTGGACTATTGAAAGATTTTAGTTTGTGATAATTCATAATAGTTTAGACATTTAATTACAGTTGAAAAGTTTTAGTTGGATATAATTTAATAAGCTTGGATTATTTTCATAATTGGTTAATTAATTAAAATTATTTTTTTTATAAAAGGATTCGTCTTGAAAAGATATTCCTGCAGTAACGTGTAGTTTATCTGCTAGTTTGAAAATAATTTATAGTATTTCTAAAAAGGAACTTAATAAAATTTTATTTTTCTTCCAATAAGAATGCTTTGCGTAATGAATTTAGATGAAACTACTGAAGTGTCAATTGAAATGAAATAAAAAGAAGTATCAGCACAAATAATTTATTAAAACATATTCACGTGTATTGCAATCTTAAGAGGGCAACATTAATTAATTAGTTTTAAAACCGTAACATGATGTGTATAAGTGAATGAAGCGCGTGGGTAGCAACTTTTTTTTTAAGGGAAAAAGGCAGTTTTATAAATTGATGTGTGGTATGTCTCCATAGAGATTGAATAAAACTTCACTGGTTGGATTGAGACTACCTATAAGATAATAAAACGATCAGGGGTGGTCAGACGGGTGTCCGACTTAAATTCTCCATCGGTCAAGTAAGTTACTATAAAGGAGTTGAGAGAAAGTTCTCATGAATAGATTGTGTGTCTTTTGGTATATATGTTCAGTCTTACCTGAATAAGACACTTTGAGATGTATTTATAAGGTTAAGCCCCTTGTAGCTGGGACACATGTTCGCTTTGAATAGGCTGTAAAGTACCTTTGATGAGACTGTAACATGACCAGAGGGTTGATGACTGATGTAGTCAACTATCTCTGTCAGACGTCTAAACTCCGAAGGCTAACAGGCAAGGTCTCTGAAGGTTCAGAGGGTTTGGGGAGTGACTAGCACTCTTGCAAGGCTCAGACTAATCCTGAACCCCTAGTTAGTGTCGAACCACACTGATGCAGAGTTGTATCAGTAGTTCCCCTTAAGTGTTAGCACTCGAAGGCTTCATAGCTCAAAGAGTGCTTGAGGTGGGTTTACCAAGCCTGGTGGAGAATGCCCCTTGTTTGAGCGGGCAATTTTGAATTTTGAAATTCAAATTGAGGGAGGTCAGGAGGCTCGTGCCGTTTCAGAATTAAAGAGACGTGACTCTTCACTACTCCAGATGCGACTCTCCACCTAATCTGGATGAGACCGTTCCGTTCTTCTAGGTAATGGCGCCCTTATTGCTACCAATTCTTTCTTGCCACGTGGTTGAGTGGTTTGGCATATTTATGTTGAGCAATAAGGGGTTAAGCGGTTACAGGCTACCAAGTGTCGTCAGGTGCCGTTTCGTTTTGGAATTTAATGCCTCTTAGGCATCTATAAAAGCTTGCCTTCCTCTTTCATTTTAACTTTCTGAATTCCTACTCCTTCTGTGCTTTCTTTGTTCTTATGCATTACCTTTGCTTTCTTCAACTTTCTTCTATTTTCCCTTTCCTTTTTTCTACCTCGAGACATTTCCATGGCTCCTCCATAGAAACAAAAGAAGCACTTCTTTGAAATCGAGAAGGCTCAGAAGTAGAGCAAGGCTCATGATACTGCTTCCTACATAAATAGCACGGTGAGGTCGTATATGGAGGATATTACTCCCATGACCTTTAGTTTTGGTGCGTTCATAGAGAACGTAAACTGTATGTCTGAGTATATTCGTGTTACTCACTCTTCTCTAAAGGCTAGGATCTTCTCAACCAACACAACAGTGGAGTTGGTCAAGGAGGAGTGGGATTATGTTTGGTATTACGACCATATGATAAGGGGATTGGTCTTCCCTCCGTCTCCTTTCTTCTAAAGATGCTTCGACTAATTCCAAGTAAATCCCATGGTGCTGACACCCAACTCCATTGAGGACCTGCACTATTTCAACGTGGTCTGCTATGTCCTGGGAATTTCTTATCCCAGTGGCATGATGTTCCATGCTTTTTTCAACTTGTCTATTTCCAGCGAGCCCTACATCTGGTGCTTTTAGAAGAAGCCTCTACGAACCCTCTTTGGGACGAAGGAGAACAAGGTGGACAACTAGAAAAATAAGTTTTTCTCTGTGAAGGTGTTGAAGCCCATCAAGGAGGGTTAGGTGGGCTTCGGGTTCCCAGGGGCATATAGGGGAGGACCCGGGGTTAAGAAGTTTGAGAAGAACCTAAGCCTTTCTGATGCTCAAGGCATTCGAATTCTTACCTCCTGTCACTGTTCTTTTGACCAGAGCCTTATTATGAGTTCCTCCTTCCTTCGCCATGCCGATGGGGCTTTCATGTTGCCTTGCAATGTGCAAAGGTCTTTAGGTGAGTCTTCTCAATTTGCTATTTTTCTACTCCTACTTCCTTGCTAACCTTAGGTCATCTGCAGAACCTTTGGCAGATAAGAAGGCTAGGGTTGTCCTAAAAGAGGTCACCAAGGCAATGATTGAGTTATTTCCTGAGGCGAACCTCCCTCTCTGCCTTGTTGATAATAAGGCCTTCCTACCCATCTACTGCTTTCGGACTGGACTCGAAGAAAATCAGGCTGTTATAGCCTCGAAGAATTGGAATGTAGAGGAGTTCTTATACCAGTAGTTGAAGAACTTTAAGGTCAGGAAGAAGGACTTGGACTCCTCATCAGAGTATGATCCTACTGCCTTCGCCATAGTACCCGCTAAAGAGAAAGGTGAGGAAGTGGTTAGGCCTACTAGGGGCGATGCTGAAGACATACTGATGAATGACCTTCCTAATGAGGAGGAGGTTTCTGATGCACCCCTGGTTCAAAAGAGGGAACCAAGTAGCATTGTCAAGCCTTCTAAAGTGGCTCTTGTTCCCCTTGTAAATCCAGTGCTAGCAATCGAGGGGAGGAGATTCAAGAAGCTTCGCAGAGGGCCTACAGATGAGGAAGGTGCTAGGGTTTGGGTGGAGGTGGCTCTTTTATAGCTGGGAAGATCGAGGAAGCTCCACCTGAACATTCTGAGTGATGTGGTGGATAGGCTTATGAGGGACCATATTGCGTTCACTCAGGTGCATGGGCAAGTCATGAGCTTTTTGGATAGGCTAGCCATCAATCAGCATTCTTTCCATAAGCTGACTAGCCAATACTACCACCATATTCATGTGGAGAAGGATGGGACCAAACTTTCTCAGTAATATAAGAACTTCTCTAAGCTCCAGCCTTTTGAGGCTATCCAAAATTTGGCACAGTGGAGCACTCTCACTCCTGAAGACATCTCCAAGGCTATACAGGTTTTGGTTGAAGTGCTGACTCGAGCTCCTACATCTCAGCCTCCTTCTGAGAAGTTTTTAGTCCCTCAAGGTATGAAAAAAAAGTTTGTTTCTTCCTCCTTTGTACCTTCCCCTTTTGGTCTTATTTGCTCTATTGATATGGCTTTGTTTGTAGGGGACAAGCCAGCTGGTGAGAACGATGGGCCAGCTGGGGGGCTGAAATAAGTGCCTAGCCCACTTTTATTTTGCTAGAGCCAAATCCATCCTTCTGAGGGAGGTGATGGAGACTCAAGGGGCTGAAGGGGCTCTAGAGTCTCTTCTCAGACTTTCATAGCCTCCTATAGTTGTTCAGCAGTCCACTGACATTGACGATGCAGATTAGTCCATGGCACTTGTGGTTATGGAAGCTTCATCTTACTTGGAGGTCTAGATGGAGGGGTAGGCGTTCTACCAAATTCGCATGTAGTTTCTAAAGATGAAAGGGCAACTGGAGCTAAGAGGCCGGTTGAAGTTCCTGACGTGTATAGAAGGGTGTGCATAAACATTTATGATGAGACTCTCCAAATTCCTTTTTCTTATTGAGGGAATCTATCTAACAGGCTACCTCGTGGTCCCTCTACTCAATCTACAGGGGATGATTCTTCAGGTTCCCCGAGATTGGTCATCTCTCGAGATCAAGCTTCGCATGCCCTGAAGGTTTTCTTTTCTCTTCTTCTTGGGAGCTAGCCGAGCCTCGAATGAAGCACTGAAGAAGCAGGTGTCTATGCTTTTGAAAGCTATTGAAGAGAAGGTTGAGGCCTTGTCTACTGAGAAGAAGGCCTTAAAGGCTGGTGCTGTTGAGCTGGATTCCCTCTAGAAGAATATCAAGAGATGGAATCTGCCAATGAATTCTTGAGGTAGAAAATCGAAGCTCTGTAGGTTAAAAATGCTGGGCTTGAGGAGAACTTTCAGAAGGTAGTTAGAAAAACTCAAAATTTGAGTGAGGTGGATGACATCTATATTAAGAGGTTGGAGGCCTTAGTGGACAAGCTGCCATAACTTCTCAGAAAGGAGGTTCGGAGGTTTGTTGAGTTCCGTTTCTTCAAAGGATGGCATAGTGTCGAGGTGGTCCAGAAGGGCATAGAGTGGTACAACTGAGCCTTAGCATTCGTTTTTGAGAAGTTCCTAGAGGCCAAGGCTCACTTGAATCCCTTAGTTTCGGAGGGTGTTGTACTGGACATCTAGCTTCATGAATATCTTAATGACATGGATGCTCTCGACCTTTCCTTCTTGAACTGAATACCGTCTACCTATGACAAGTCAAGGAACCCTTTCCAGGCATCCTCCTCCATCCATTCGAGTATAGATCATGAGGATTAAATTCCCATTAGTACCCTATTTCGGGCTTCGAACCAATAAGCTAGCTCTTCACAAATTCCTCCCTTTGCTTTGTATTTGTAGCTCATTGTAACTTATGCTTGTACACTTATTTGATTTAATGAAATTCATTTTTCTTCTATTTTTGATGTGTGATTTTACCTTTGTTTGCCTTTAGTTGGAACATGCCTTAGGCTTTGCATAGTGCCATACTTTCCCCGGTGTTTTTTATTTTTGTTTGATAGCTTCAGCCTTAGTTCATTTAGGTTACAGGACTTTACCTAGAAGGTCCCTTTCCCTTTAAGTTGTGTTTAGCATCTTGGCTCATCTAGGTCTCGGTGCTTCCTTTGTAGTTTTTTTTTTCTCCAGTCAAATTGGCTTGGGGCCCCCTTTGGAGGGTTTTTCGCTGGTTAAGCTAGATTTGGTGCCCCCCTTGGAGGGTCTTTCGCCAGTCAGGATGGACTTGGCGCCCCCCTTGAAGGGTCTTTCACTAGTCAAGCTAGATTTGGTTCCCCCTTTGGAGGGTCTTTCGCTAGTCAAGCTCAGCTTGGCGCCCCCCTTGGAGGGTCTTTCACTAGTTAAGCTAGACTCGGTGCCTCCCTTAGAGAGTCTTCCTTGGCTCCTCAAAGTCTCGGTGTCACCCTTGGCTCCTTGAAGTCTTGGTGTCGCCATTAGCTCCTTGAAGCCTCGGTGTCGCCCTTGGCTCCTTGAAATCTCATTGTCACCCTTAGCCCCTTAAAGTCTTGATGCCCCCCTTGGAGGGTCTTTCGCCAGTCAAGCTAGGCTTAATGCCTCATCTCATAGAGGTCTTGGTGTCCCCCTTGGAGGGACTTTTGCCTATCAAGCTGGGCTTGGTGGCTCATTTCTAGAGGTTTTAGTTCCCCCCTTAGAAGGATTTTTACCAGTCAAACTGCGCTTTGTGCCTCATCTCTAGAGGTCTTAGTGTCCCCCTTGAAGGGTCTTTTGTTAATCAAGCTAGGCTTGGTGCCCCCCCTTAGAGGGTCTTTTGCCAATCAAGTTGGGCTCGGTGCCCCCCTTGAAGAGTCTTTTTCCAGTTAAGCTAGGCTTTGTTGCTTTCGAGCTTCGAGGTGTTAACAAAGGTAGGAGTGCCTTTTTATTCTCAATCAAGAGTAGTACAATTTTAGATTTTGTACATTCAGTGTGTGTGGCACCTCCTTGTCTTCTATAGTTCACATCTTGACCACCATGCTCTTGACATCCTTGTCTTATTTTGCGAGTCAAGCTCATGCTCTTGACCACCATGTCATCTACATAAGCTTCAAGACTCCTTTCCAATAGCTCCTTGAACATCTTATTGACGAGTCTCTGTTAAGTAGCTCTAGCATTCTTGAGTCTGAAAGGCATGGACACATAACAATAAGTTCCCTTTTCTGTAATGAATGAAGTTTTCTCCTCGTCTTCTTCATCCATCCAAATTTGGTGGTAACCTTGCTTGGCACAAGTAGTGAAAGGTATTGTATCCAACTGTCGAATCTATTAGCTTGTCTATCATGGGTAGTGGATATGAGTCTTTACGGCATGCCTTGTTCAGAATTGTGAAATCCACACACATTCGATAGCTGCCATTGGCTTTCTTGACTAGCACCACATTGGCTAGCCAATCTAGGAACTGCACCTGCCTTGTGAACCTTGCTCTAGTCAACTTCTCTATTTCTTCATTAATGACTGCTTGCCTCTCAGCCTCGAAGCACCTTTTCTTCTGCTTGATAGGCTTGCATGTGGGGTCTACATGAAGTCTGTGGGTGATCACATCTAGGCTTATTCCTGGCATATTCGAGGAGACCCATGCGAAAGTTTCAAAACTACTTGCTAGGAATTCTAGCCCTTGCCCTTGCCTTTTCTCTTCCAGGCTCAATGTGGAATTGATCTGCAAGGCTTAACCATCACTCACAACTTCGAACGGTTCGAGCTCTTATGCATATTTGCCTATAGTTTCTGCTTGGGCATTCTGGGGGCTACCTTTACTAGGTTCACCTTTTCTAGCTCCGATGATACCATCTTCCTCTTCCTTACGATTTGCATGGCCGCTCTGGGGGCTACATTACCATAGACGTGTAAGCCTAAACCATTTGGGAGAGGAATAGTAGTTTGCATCTTCAGATACTCACTGGGTCATCTAAATCCCAGAGCAATGGCCTCCCTAAAAGCACGTTGTAGGACATAGGAAGTTTTTTAACCACGAAGATCGCCATGACTGCTACAACCTTCGGGGCTTTTCCTATTGTCACCGGTAGCTCGATAGTGCCTACTGCTGGAATGATGGCTTTATCTAAGGTTTGGACTATCACTTTCAATAGTTGTAACTTCAAGTCTTCAATGCCCATTTGGGTGAAAGCTTCCTATGATAGGAGATTCACCGAACTGCATGTATCTACAAAGATCCTCTGAACCCTGAAGTTTGCCACTTCTACCGTGATTACTATAAATTCCACCTTTCTGGTGGCCCCACTAGCCGAACTCCTTGCTAATTGCCTCGAGCAATTGTAAAAGACAAACTTTGATGGCTAGTGGGTTCGGGCTATTCCCTTCTCCTTATTCCTGTTAAGAGGAATCTCTTTTGGCCCTCCTTTAAGGCAAAGGATTTCCCCTGCTACTCCATCTTCTATTGGTATGACATACATTGGGTTCATTGGTCCAGCTTGGTTAGATTTTTGGTGTAGTTTTTGAGGTATCCTTGTTGGATCAGCCTCTCTATCTCTTCCAGGAGAGAACGATAGTTGTCAGTAGTATGCCCGTGTGTGTTATGTAATTTGCACCACTGAGATCTATCCCACTTCTGTAGATCCTTCATGATCGGCCTCAGCCTCCTCCAGATCTCCTTGTCCTGGAAGGCTGCGAAAACTACATCTGGCTTGGCATTTAAAGGCGTGAATTTGGAGGGGTCAAATCTCTCCTTCCTTGGTGGTTCGATTTTCCTTGGTTGGGGAGTCTACCTACTCAATGATCTTCTTATCCTTGGTGTTGTGTCTTCTTTCTTCTCTCTCTTTTGGGACAAACCTCCCTCTTCTAGTTTCCTCTTCATATAGAACCTACTCTCTCTAAAAGCATCATCTTACATAATATACTCCTCCACTATAGCCATGGCCTCATTTAGTGTCTTGGAAGAGCTTTGGACTAGAGCTTTGAAATAGTCTTGATGACTTGTACACTTCTACAGGGCTTCGACTGCTTGAAGCTCATCTATGTCTGTCACCTTCAAAGTCTCTCTATTGAACTAGGCTATGAAGTCCCTTAGTGACTCATCCGAACCCTACTCCACCTACTCCAGATCTTGTGTAGGTGTAGGTATTGGGATTCTGGTAGAGAATCTCTTTATAAATAGGTTCACCAGACTCCATAATGAATCTATGCTGAAGGGCGAATACGGAGTCACACAGCGGAAGCAAAAAATGTTGTCCAGAATTGGACCATTCTATATTAACAGTAGCAATTCATTTTTTTTAATAAAACAATTTTCATGCCAAAACACTTTTGACATTTTTGGTTTAGATATTCATTAAACTCTTTAACAAATAAATAAACCCAAAATGGACCCATATTCAACATCAATGATCTTTCCAATTATTGTGCAAAACATAATAGAAACAAAGAAGGGTTAGAACGTATGAAATACCTCTCACCCTCCTTCATTAAGCTCCCTAAATGTGAAGCCTTTATCTTGAGACATATCGAGCTTTTCCCAAAAGCTTGTTCTCTGGCTCTTTTCAAGAAGCTTGAATCCTTTCTCATTGTCACCCAAGTGATTTGATTCTTGCTTCTTTACTTAAGAACTTGAGACTTTGAAGATTACTTTGGACTTGATGCTCCATCACACTCCTTTCCCAAGGGTTATTGAAAATAATTTTAAGATTGAAGAAGTATTCTTCAATCTAATCTTCCTCTCAAATTTTGGTGTG
>CAOJBK010878131.1:0-12037 GCA_948294925.1 Codiaeum variegatum | reverse complement strand
AGAGGTATTTTTGCTTCTAATCTTTCTTTGTTCAACTTGTGTTTTGCACACAATTGGAGAAATATCATTGGTTAGAGCTATGGGCTCAAACTTAGGTTTAGACATTTATCAAAGAGTTTGATAAATGAATAAACCCTCTATGTTAAATTAACATAGAGTCAATTTTCAAAGTGTTTGAAAATTTCTAAGGATTTTTTTAAAAGAGTTTTGACAAAATGTTTTTTACTCAAACCCTAGGTTAAAGCAAAGTTTCAAAGAGTTTGAAATATTACCTAACCTAATTTTGTTAAAATAGTTTTAGCAAAATTTAGTTTTTGAAAAAGTTTTGAAAATTGAAATTCAAATTCCATTCCCTAGGGTTCGATTTTACCTTTCCATCATTTTTTGTTGCTTCCGCTGCACAGCTCGTGACGCTTTTCATCCTTCAGTCGTGTCTCCACCAATTATCCTATATCTACCCCCTCCTCAAAGGGTTGAAGGGGATATTGCTACATCCCTTCCAGCACCCGTTCATGTATTATTATTATTACAATTATTGAGTACCTCTTAAACATTATTGATGTCTTCTCTATTACTTTTTAGGATGTTGGAGAGGATAACGAAAAGGCCACCTCTAGGGCCTATTCAAGGGAGTTAGAAGATTTCATTAGAGATTTTGATGTCGATAATCATCCAACTCCAACTCATAAAGAGGATGAAGTTCTCTCCAACCTCTTCAAGGCAGGCTATGGTTCCAAATCTACTACTAAGTTGCGTTTCCAAAGGCCTGCACCTCTAGAGTAGCCTACACTCATCGAAGGAACTAGAACTTCCAATGCCCATCGTGAAGAGGATAATTTGGGCAGGGACGAGGGGACTGGAATATCTAATGATCAACCACAACATTCCACCAAACAACTTCTGGTGGTCGATCCTCATCGCAATCTTTCATTAGCTTTGATCTTACCTCCTACTTCTTCGATGCGGTTAAATGATGAATTCTTCCAAGATAGGATGAAGCTCCCCGATGCTAGGGGGATCCTATCTCAAGGATCTTCTCTCCTTTCTACTCCCAAGGCTTGTATTTTATTATTTATTTTCCTTTTTTTATTTTCATTCTTTCCTATTTCTGAGATTATTATCACTTTTGCAAGATGTCATGGTGAAGGTGAAGTCCCATCAGGAGGTCGCGAAGGCTATCCTCTCTGATCATTAGGAGATGAGTCAATCGTCTCCTTTCATTCCCTGAAGTTGGATAACTTGAAGAAAAGTTTGGATGAGAAAGACCAGGCTCTCCTGGCATCATCTTCAGAGCTTTAAAGTACCAAGGATGCTCTTGTTCAAGCTATTTCTATCCTTGAAGGTGTCCGCTCAGAGAGGGATGTCGCCCTTAGGGATAGGGAGAATGCTCGGATGGAAATTGAAGATCTTTAAACCAAATTAAAAGAGAAGGAGAGCTCGTTGCCTCCTTGAATCAGCAGATGGCTAACTTCGAATATCAAAATCACGCTCTTCAAGATGAGAAGGATAATCTTCGTCGTAAGCTTCATCTTTCTCAAAAGATTATGAAGTCAATGTTAAGTTAGGCCAAGAGACATGCGGAGGGAGTGCGCTAAGTTATCATGGACTTCTTCTCTTCTGATTGGTTGAAGAAGTATATTATGAATTCTCTTCTGATTGGTTGAAGAAGTATATTATGAAGAGAGAGGTGTTACATGGCATCCTTTGGCATAATAAGAGTGTTACAGAGATATTGGCCAAACATCTCGAGGATGCTAACTCCTTCAAGGTACATGATGTGAAGAAAGTCCTAGTTCCTGACATCGACGAGTATTTGAGCACACTCCCTTCTCCATCTTCTCCCAAATTAGAGGTAGATAAATATAAAGATCTTCCCTCTTCACCCAATGAAGACTTGGATAAGGATGTGGATCTTGAGAAGGGTGGCCCAAATCCGTAATGATCTTTACCTCATAGATGTCTGTTGTATTTTGTTTTTACATTTTGTAAATTATTTATTTTATGGAATGAATAAAATTTTGTCTTTCTTTTGTTCAAATTTTATTATCTGCATTTTTTGAAGGTCAATGCTTCTTTTTTTAATTATTATTTTAATTCCCTTTAGCATACTCTTTTTCCTTTGAGATCAATTAATAAGTTCTTCATTCTTTGAAATGAGTTTTTTATGCTATCCTCAGTGTGAAATTTTTTCTCCTTCGAAGGTCTTTTAATGTTTCAGCTTTGTGAGCTTTTTCTTCGAAACTTTTCCTCTTGATTGTTTAATTCTTTTTGGCATGTTCTTTTTTCCTTTAAGGTTATTAGTTCCTTTGTCTTTTGCCTGTCGAACAGGTCTTATATCTTTCATCGGGATGTTTGCCTCCCAAGGAAGGTCTTTTATATGTTAAAGAGGTCTTATATCCTTCATCAAGGATGTTTACCTCCCAGAGAAGGTCTTTTGCCTATCAAGCAGGTATTATATCCTTCATCAAGGATGTTTGCCTCTCAGGGAAGGTCTTTTTCCTATTAAGTGGGTCTTAAAAGAAAATCATTACACATAATAAACTTAGAAAGTGAAGATTCATTAATTCCAATAATTGGTAGTACATTTTCAAATGTTGTACATTCCTTGTGTGAGGTATGTCTATACCTTCTAAAGTCTGAAGTTTGTAAGTTTCAGAGCCTATTACTTATTGAACTCTGAAGGGCCCTTCCTATGTAGGGGCTAGCTTGCCTACTCCTTCTCTTTAGCATGTTGCCTTGAGGCTTCTCAATACTAGGCTACCTTATTTGAACTTCCTGGCCTTCACTTTCTTGTTAAAGTAATTGGCAACTCTTCTCTTGTATGCCATAATTCTGATGATTATCTCTTCTCTTAACTCATTCAATAGGTCTAAATCAATTCTTCTCAGCTTGTTGTTTTCTTCATTAGTGTAGTGAAGAACTTTTCCACTGAGTAGCCCTATGTCAATAGGAATGACGGCCTCGATGCCGAAAGTCAGTGTGAAGGGGGTTCCTCATGTGGGCTCCCTAGGTGTGGTTCGATATGCCCATAACACATGGAGGAGCTCTTCGATCCATTCTCTTACATACCCTTCTAGCCTTCGCTTGATCCCCTAGAGGATTATTCTATTGGTAACCTCTATTTTCCCGTTAGTTTGAGGGTGAGCTACCGAAGAGAAGTGTTGCTTAATGCTTAATCTCTCACAAAATTCCCTTATCTTTACATTGTCAAATTTCTTCGCATTTCACTGATAAGCTGATAAGGGATCCCAAATCTACAGATGATGCTCTTCCATATGAACTTGATGGCGTTGTTTATAGAGATGGTTTTCAGGGGCTCTGCTTTGATCCATTCAATGAAGTATTCCATTGTTACCACTAAGAATTTTCTATGTCCTAGAGCCATAGGAAATGGACCGATAATATCTATCCCCCATTTGGCAAAGGCCAGGAGCTATAGATTGGGACTTGCTCAGTTTCTGGCATCTTTACCAAATTTGTAAACTTCTGACGAGATTGGCATTTTTTCACCAAAGATCTTACATCCATCTAACCTTCATCTATCTCTTGGAGGACATATTTCACTTCGTTTAGCTTGAGGAATTTTAGATAGGTAAGAGAGTATGCCCTTTTATATAGTCGGTTATTGTTAACAGAGAAGTAGGTGCTTCACCTGTTGACTTATTTTGCCTCCTTTAGGTCTTGTGGTAGCTCTCCTTTCTCCAAGTAAGCTTTGATTAGGTTTATCCATCTTTGTTCCTCTTTTTCGACCTCCATCACCTCTTCGCCTTCATTTATGTTGGGTATCGACAAGGTCCCCATGAAAACTTTGTCAGGGTATCCTGAGGGATGTGCTACTGCTAACTTGCTCAAACTGTCTGCTCGACAATTTTGAAGCCTAAGAACTTTTCGATACTCCACTTTCACCCCTTTTTCCTAAATCCTCTAGATTTTTTCTCTGATGATGGCTAGATATCTTGAAATTTCTTCCTTTATCTCTTCGAATATCCCATCAACATGCCCCAGCACTAACTGCGAATCATTGTATATGCATAACTTTTCCACTGAGGGGAAGTCAACTAATCTGAACCCTTGTACCAGTGCTTTATACTCAGTTGTATTATTAGTTATAGGGAAGTCAAATTTCATAGTAAATTTGAAGAGGACCCAGTGCTAATTTTGAGGACAATCCTTATTCCACTAGCTTATGAGCCTTAGCTCCATCAACATATAGCTCCCAAGTGGTTGATAAGTTTGCTTTGGCCTCACCTTCTTCGGTACTCTCCCCATTTTCCTTTGGGAATGAGCATTCAAAGATGAAGTCTACCAATGCTTAAGCCTTAATTTTTGCTCTGGGTCAGTAATGCAGAGCATATTTTTCGAGCTCTATAGACCAGCATAACATCCTCCCCAAAGTTTCTGGCTTGTGAAGAGTTTTCTGTAGGGACTTATCTGTCACAACCACCCCTTGATATGCTTAGAGGTATACTTTGAACTTCATGCATGACAATAGAAGAGAGTAAGCCAAAATTTCAATGGGTGAATAATTAAGCTCTGGTCTTTACAGAACTTTGCTGAAGTAATAGATTGGCTTTTGCATTCCTTCTTCCTCCCTCACTAATATAACTCCAATTGCATAGTGAGATACTGAGAGGTATATGAGCACTTCCCCTCTGATAATGGTCTACTCAACACTTGCTCTGACCCTATACAGGTTTTAAGCTCTTTGAAGGACTTTTGGAAACCCTCTGACCATTCAAAAGATGCATTCTTCCTTAGACCTCTGAAAAATGGTAGATATTTTTTCGTTGCCTTGGACATAAACCGATTAAGAGCCACTAATCTCTCAGCTAGCTTCTGCACCTCTTTCACACTCTTCGGGGCTGGCATGCCTAGAATCGCCTTTACCTTGTCTAGGTTGGGCTCAATCCCTTTTCTCGTTTACCTGATACCCGATGAAATTACAGCCTTAAATGAAGAATGCACACTTCTTCGAGTTCAATTTCATCTCGTAATGGTCCATTACTCTAAAAATTTCTTTCAAGTATTCCATGTGATCTCCAAACCTTTTAATTTTCATAATAATATCATCGATATAAGCCTCCAAGTTCCTACCCAACTGATCCTTAAAAATTCGATTAACCAACCTCTAATATGTCACACCCACATTCTTCAGGTCGAAGGTCATGGAGGTGTAGCAATAGGTGCCTTTCTCTGTGATAAATGCAGTTTTTTCTTTATCTCTTAGATCCATCCTAATTTGGTGATATCCCTATTTGGCTTCAAGGGAAGAGAGAAATTTGTATCTTTCCATGGAGTCTACTAATTTGTCTATCATTGGCAGCAGGTATGAATCCTTCGAACAAGCTCTATTCAAATCGGTGAAATCCACACACATCCTGTAACTTCCATTTGCCTTCTTCACTAGGACTATATTAGTTAGCCATTCTTGGAATTGAACTTCTCTAATAAATCTGGACTTCATAAACTTCTCTACCTCTTTGTCATTAACAACCTGCCTTTCCGCTCCAAAGCACCTCTTCTTCTGCTTAATCGGCTTAAAGGTCGAATCAACATTAAGCTTATAAGTCATTACTTCCAGACGCCCGACATCTCCGAGGAATCCCATGTAAAGGTTTCTTTGTGGTTTACTAAGAATTCCTTAGCCTTAGCCTTCTCTTCTAAATCTTGGTTCACCTTCAGGCATTTTTCTGGTTCTTCTTTATCAGTTGAAAATGACTCTAGCTCTCCCGATGGCTGAGCTTTTCGATCCTCTGAACTCGCCTCCTCCTATACCATACACACTTATTCGGTCTGTATATGGATCATGATTTTTCTATTTCATGTAAATTCTAGCCCAAATTCTTACTTCGAGGTACTGTACACACAAAACTTTATCCCATATGGTAAAAGGATCTTCACCCTTCCTCTTCGCACAATGGTATTTGCATCTAAGTCATTGAGCAATGGTCTCCCACTAAGACATTGTAAGCCATCGGGATCTTCACCACCACAAAGAGTGTCATCACCATCACACTCTTCGAGGCCACCTCTATAGTGAAGGGAAATATAATGTATCCTGTTGCAGGAATTTCTTTCTTGTCCAAAGTTCGAACTGGATTCTTCAATCTTCTGATAAGCTTCGAAGGAAAATAGATTAGTTGAGCTTCCATTATCTACCAAGATTCTCTACACATTATAATTGGCGATGATGGATTTGATAACAATTGGATATGCTCGGCTTGGCACTATCTCATCCTCTTCGGCCCATTGCTTCTGGCCATTGTAAAATACAAACTCTGGTGTTTCTTTACTTCAGGCCGTAGCTTTTCCTTTGTTACTCATCACCTCCTCCTAAGGTTCTCTAGTAAGACAAGCAATGCCTCCCAATGTCCCATCATTTACCACTGGTAGCTCTGGGTTTTTATCATCTCTCACAAATCTCTTTAAGTAACCCTATTTAATTAATCTCTCTATTTATTCTATTAAGTGCATGCAAGAATCCGTGGTATGACCATGGGTATTGTGGAACTTATAAAACTTCATTTTGTCCCTTTTGTATGGATCCTTCCTAATCGGCTTCGGCCTTTGCGAAGACAGCCTCTGGCCTGGCATTCAGTGGGGTCAATTTAGACACGTCAAATGTTCTTTTGGGAGCTCATTTTCTTTCTCCTTCATCCATAAAGCCATATTTTTAGAGCCGCTCATTCCCCCCACTTCCTTCTTTTTACTCTTCTTAGAAGGGGTATCCTTATCTTCTACTTTCCTTTTTTGAGCAAATTGACTCACTCGGAAAATATCATATTGTCGGATGTACTTTTGTGCTATGGTCATAGCCTCTTAAGGGCTCTTCAGCATTTCTCTAGATTACTTCTTGAAAAAGTCCATATGGGTGGTACACTTCTGTAAAGCCTTTACCGTCGTGGCCTAGTCTAAGAGGGTTAACTTCAGTACCTCCGCATTAAATTGAGCAAAAAAGTCTCTCAATGATTCATCTTAGCCTTGCTTCACAAGCTATAGAGACTGAGTTTGCATTTCTATGGGGATACTGGCTACAAACTTTTTCATAAAACTTTCTTCCAACTGCTGAAAGCTTTTTATTCTCCCCTCCTTCAAGCTAGCATACCATTTGGTTGCCGCTCCATCTAATGATCCCCTAAAGGCCCTGTATAATGCTTCTTCATGCCTCATTTGCAATTCAATTTCATGCTTGTAATTGAGGATATGGACCCTCGGGTCCGTGGACCCAATGTACTTAGTGATGTTTAGGGCCTTAAATTTACTCGGCATTTGGTAATCCTCTATTCTTGTAATGAATGGAGACTTTAGTTCTAATGTCAAATCCCTATTTCCAGACTTCCTTTTCCCCCAAAATTCTTCCATACATTGCTTCACCATCTCTCTCACGTCCCTCATGTTTGACTCGTGGCCTCATGTTCTCTTCTTCGGGATTAGGATCTATGATGAGTTATTCAACTACTATTCTCTCTTCTAAAGCGACTTACTGCCCTCCTATCTTCTCCCCTTTCTTGCCTAGATTCCATAGAGTCTGCTGAGCTTACTTCGACCTCATCCTTATGAACGTTGTCTTTTTGCCCCTCCATCATCTCTTCGCCTCTCGTCACCCCCCTTTATTTCTCTACCTGTAGGTCAACATGATTTCTTCTTATAATTTTTATCTCTAACCTCATCCTACTTATAGATGCTTGCGGCCTATCCTCCCTCCCTCCTTCGGGTGCTTTGAATAACCACGATCTGGCTGTCCTGGTTGGATATTTGGGTGTATTCTCATTTTTCTATTGTCCTGGCGGGCTCTGGTTTTGTAAGAGCTATATAAGAGGTGTTAGTGCACCTAAAACATTATGCAATTCAGGCGAGATGTTAGGTGATGCAATAGCTAAGGCTTGAGGTGGAGGGTAATGGGGTTTGCTTCTCTTGGATGACATCTTAGGAGATCGGCTAAGGCTTGGAATGATGAGGCTAGGTCAAGGCCGGTTGAAGTGTTTGTGGTTGGGGTTTCATGGATGTTTTTCTCAGTAAGGTGGCTAAGTGAGGCATCAGTGGCATTGTTTCTGTTATCTTGAGGGTCATCCATGCTTAATATTTCTAAAGGTGCAAGCCATTGGATAAGAAAGGCAAGTCGGTGTGACTGTTCTAAAAGAAAGAAAATAAAAAATGGCCTTTTTGAGATCAGGAAAAACTTTCAAATTGATTCCCCAGACAACGCCAATTTGATAGGACTAAAGCTTAATAACTTCTGATCTCTTGAGTATGGACCAAGCATTGGACTTGGAATGCCTGCACTAATGAACAAAGATAAGCTAAGAGGGCCAATATTTGAACTTGACCAAAACCCTCCGACGCTCAAGTCAGTGATAGGTTTAGAATCCCTTAGACTCGGGAGAGCCTTGTTAATGGATTAGAAATTTTGGGAATAGTTTTACATATCTTAAAATGTGAGTCATCATGAAATATTTATAGTGTTTGTGAGATTCTTTAGGGACACTTGTTTTGTTGTTGGAATGCCACGTGGTGGAATCTGGACTAGGTAGTAAGTGGTCCTCAAATAAGAGCATGACACTTGCCAGTCTTGATAGTAGACACGTGTCTGAGGGATATCCCATTAACTAGTTGAAGTGGGATCCACTTGGGGGTCCCTTCGGTATAAAGTGGGCCGAAGCCCTATGCCGAGGTTCTATCTCGAGATCCCATGTGTTCCTAGATTGAGTTTAGGCCTATCCTTCTTGGGCCGTTTGCCTATTCTTTCAAATTCATACACTCTTTAATCTTCTTTATTTTAACCCGTATCAAGATGGTACACCCGATTAGGAGTGAGCATTCGGTCGGCTCGGTTTTAAACTGAACCGAACCGAATAAACTGAAATTTTAATATTTTAACAAATTAAACCGAAATTTAAAATATACCGAACCGAACCGAAATATTTTCGGTTCCATTCGATTTTAAATTGAAATAACTAAAATATTTTTTTATATCAAAGTTTTTTATATAATTATACAATATCTTAATAGAGATTATACATTTATACCTAAATATTATTATTTATAGAATTGTTAAGATATTAAATATAAATGTAATACAAATATTAGTAATTTTTTTCTCATAATTTCTAAAATATTACAAATAATATTACTTTTATTATATAGTATTAAAATTTCGATTCTGTTCGGTTTAATCGGAATTTTTTTCCAAATCGAACTGAAATAATTTCAGTTTTTAAAAATTAAAATCAAACCGAACTAAAAGTTTGAATAAACCGAACCAAATTAATAATTTTAATTCAGTTCAATTTTTCAATTTTGATTCGATTTTGTTCGCCCCTACACTCGGCCATCCTGAATTATTTTATTTTCATACAATTAATTTAGGTATACATACCCATACTCAAATTTATCCAATTAAATACTCAAAACGTTTAAATTTTTCCTATAAATTAAATCATCCATGACAGTTTAAAATTAGGACATGTTTGATGCAATTACTATTTTTTTTAATAGCAAAGCCACAAAAACAAAGAAAAACTTGTAATGTTTTATTTTTATTATTTACTCTTTTTTCAAAACAGATATTTAAAAAAAAATGACTTAATTAAAAAAAAAATTACAATGCACGAATTTTACTCCCTCTATTTCATAATAATTATCTTTTTAGACTCTAACATACAAATTAAAAAAATTATTAAATTATCTTAATTTTAAATAAAAAAACTAAAATATCAATTTTTTTGATATAAATATAAAAAAATGATAATAAGTAAGAATGATAATATGAAGATAAATTAAAAAAATATATAATAAATATCTTATTGAAAATATAAAATGATAAATATTTTGAAATAAAATAAAAATTTTAAAAAGATAATTATTTTGAAATGGATAGGGTATTAAGTTATAAAAATTGAATTAAAATTGATTAAAAAGAAAATTACAAATTTAAACACCATCAGTGCAGTTTAGCAAATTCCGGTTTATCATGCGCCACCTTAACAATTCTCGACAAAAAATTCTCTAACCAGCACCGTTCCTCTGTTTCGAGTTTAAGAGCACATAGAGAAAAACAGAAACAGAGAGAACAGAGAAAGAGAAAAACGAAAAAAAAAACATTATTATTTACAAAAAAAATGGCATTAACTGATCAGGAGATTCCAGAAGGAACCGTACAGAATATTCTAGAACAAGATTCTCTCAAGTGGTTGTTCGTCGGAGGCAAAGGCGGCGTCGGAAAAACCACATGTAGTTCTATTCTCGCCATTCTTTTAGCCAGTGTCAGATCCTCTGTTTTAATCATATCTACTGACCCAGCTCATAATCTCAGCGATGCGTTTCAACAACGATTTACCAAGACCCCAACTTTGGTTAATGGGTTCACCAATTTATACGCTATGGTACTTTAATTCATTTCTAGGTTTTCTGATTTTTCGTTTTAATTTGATAATTGGAGGAATACCAATTAATTTTTTTAGGTTTTTGTTGTTGATTTGTGGAGAATTTGTGCAAATTTTGAAATTAATAATGGTAATTTCGGTTTTAATCCTTGATTTAATGTTTGTATCCATTAAAATATATTGGATTTTGCCTTGTTTTTAATGTTTATTGTTCTGGAAAATTGATAAGACTTTATTTTTTTTCCTTTTTAAATGTTTGTTTCTGTATTTTGAACACAGGAAGTTGATCCTAATGTCGAAAACGAGGAGATTGGAAGTAATGATGGAATGGATAGTGTGTTTTCTGAGCTAGCCAATGCAATTCCTGGGATTGATGAGGCTATGAGCTTTGCAGAAATGTTGAAGTGAGAATTATTTTTCCTTTCAATTTCATTATGTTGCTAGATGTAAATGGCAAATGCTTTTAATTTCGACACTTAAATGTTAGCATGTGGATTGTCTTTCATAGTGATCACAATAACTATTCAATTTTACTCGTGTATTACATATAATTGGGTTGTATTTATGTATCTGGAGACTGTTTGTTTGATTATAATCGAATATTTGTGCCGGTGATTTCGGGAATGTCTTTTAGGTGGTCTATATTTTACAGGACTTAGTAGCATAAACTTGTTCTAGGAGCCAAACTTATTATTACTCATTAGTATAAATGTTTAATTTGCCCTCTAAACTTTTTTTAAATGTACAATCAAGTATAAAATTAACTTTTAGTCCAATTTACTCCATTAACTTGTAATTTTGGATCAAATTACTCTAATTATGCCAAAGTTAACAAAAAATTTGACTTGAATTGGAATTGAAAATTGGCCTAATTTAGCATAATTGGAGTGATTTAATCCAAAATTACAAGTTAGAGGAAAAAATTAGACCAAAAGTTAATTTTGTGCTCGATTGGACATCTGAAAAAAGTTTAAAGGGCAAATTGAAACTTTATCCTACTCATTATGTTCGAATAAACAATGTTCAGCTAACTGTATATTAATAGTGAATGCATATAAATGCATCATTAAATTTAATCAGGGTTTTTTTTCGTTTTATTGACACTAACAAGCAAAAAACCATACTAAATGCTTTACGCACAAACTGCAGGTTGGTGCAAACAATGGATTATTCTGTTATAGTATTTGATACAGCTCCAACTGGTCATACGCTTCGGCTATTACAATTTCCATCAACTTTAGAGAAGGGGCTTCAAAAAATGATGTCTTTGAAAAATAAATTTGGCGGCTTATTAAGTCAGGTAAGTCCTTGAGCATTATCATCAAAACTCAATCAAAGGCTCTTTTAGGGCTTCTCTAACACTATATTGAAGGTTTGAATCAAGATGATTTCACTTAACTTCGTGCCCTTTTTCATTGGTGGAGATAGTTGATTTTCTTATTTCATTTGAAAAATTAGTTATTCTTACTGGTTTAGCCCCTTTCGATTAGTGAATTTGCTTATATAGATGAATCTAAATGTTGTGTTTGTCACCTTTCAATTTTCTATTTCCTTCATATGATAAGGTGGAGTTGGTCAATAGATGAAATAATACTTATTGAACCAACATGGTTCTATTTTGTCTCCTTGGGTTTCAAATTTGTGACTTCTTGCAC
>CAOJBK010877871.1:0-10340 GCA_948294925.1 Codiaeum variegatum | reverse complement strand
TTCAAATCTTACAAGAAGAATGACAAAGATCAACTTCAAAAATGAACAATGACCAATTAATCATATATGAGGCTGTCATAACAGCTGTTCAAAATAACACAGGATAACTCTTTTTCATATATGGACATAGAGGCACAGGCAAAACTTTCCTTTATCATGCCATCAAAGCTAAGTTGAGATCATAACATAAAATTGAAGAACTCAACAGAATTTCAATTTTACCAGTTCCTTTTAATTTGCCAAACTTTGTCATTACGAGTTATCTTAATTTAATCTAATCCCAAAACCTAAACAAAATTGAAGAGCTAACCTAGCGATGGAGGGTTAGCGTTGCTATGGATGTCGGAGGAGCTAGTGCCGGGTTGACCGGTCGGCGGCGAAGCTGGGCGGTCACCGGTGGGTTTCGCTGCTGGCAACGAACGACGATGGTGGGTTTTGGTGTTTTGACTCTGTGAAAAATGAATCTGTTCTGGGGTCGGGGGCTTTATAATTTAAAGTTACTGACCCCAAAATTGAGTCAGTAACAATTTTTTTTGTTTTTTTCCTGACGCGTTTCTGACGCCAAAATAGCGTCAGTAATAATTTTATTTCCTGACGCGTTATTGACGCCAAAAATGGGTCAGTAACGTTATTTTGACGCACGATTTTACGTAAAAAAATTCATTCCCGCCCATGTATTACTGACCCCAAACTTGCATCAGTAAGGGGCCAGTAAAATTTTTTTTTTTCTGACTTTTTACTGACGCAAAAATAGGGTCAGTAATAATTTTATTTGTTTTTCTGACACGTTACTGACGCTAAAATAGCGTCAGTAATTTACTGACCCATTTTTTTCATCAGTAATGGGTCAGTACCATATGGCAGGATTTCAATTAATTATTTCTCTCCATTTATACTGACCCGTTACTGACGCAGAAATTGGGTCAGTAAATTACTGACCCAAATTTTAAGTCAGTATGGGGTCAGTAATTAATTAAATTTTTTTTTGCGTTAGTAGGGGGTCAGTAATGTAAATTTTGGCATCAGTAATTACTGACACAAGAAATTGCCTCAGTAATTGGGGTCAGTAAAATCAAATTTTTTTGTAGTGTATGTCCTTGGGATCTATGCCACCATGATAAGTCACATTTGATTCTCTATATTCAAGCATCTCCAGCTACTCACGAGTGTACAATCCCGTGTTGACAATAAATTCATCGATAATCAACTCAAAATCCCGTCCACACTCACATTATTGCTTAACCACTCCAAAGTACTAAAGAATTCTAGAGTCTGTTCCTGATAAGCTAATGCTTCAATTATGAAAAATGGACCCCAACCTGGTTGATCCATCAATCGCCTAAGCTCATCCCCATATCATATTGTGTCCATAAACTCCCACTCTATCAGTTGGGAAGGAACAAATTGTTTAGTTGACAGTTGAGCTAACATCGCCTGGTGATTAGGGTTATGGATATTTTCCAAAACTGGATGATTAACATTTATGCTTGCCTAGCTACTTGAGCTGGAGGTAGTTGTTGCAGCCTAGGGTTTTGATGCGGTGGTTGGTTCCTAACGGGTTGATGTCTAGGAGGTTGTTGCCTAGGTGGGGTAGGGTGTGGTGGTTGTGCATCTCATGAGAAACCTTCCCCACATGCCCTTTCAGATTGCAGCTTAGATGGGCGGGCGTTTGGGTCTTTCTTCAGTGCAATTTCTTGCAAAATGCAAATAAACACAACTAAACCATTCCAAACATTAAAAAGTATTGGTGTTAGTCCAAAAATAATGAAATTTTAGCAGCATAACGACATAGAATTGTTTCAACCAAAATTTCAAAAACATAGTAACACACCAATTCAACATTAAACATCTAAATTGAAATGGAATTCAACTGAAAGTACAACAATAGCAAGCAAAAGGAAATCATAACCATCATTGCACATTCATCACACATATAACACATTTAAACTTCAATTAATCTCACATCATTCCCTTCTCATCCGTTCAACAAATTAGCTTGCAAGATTAACCCTAAAATTAGAGCATTATAGGCATTTTGTGTGATTTAACCCAATTACACTTTCAAAGCATAACAACATTGAAAATCTATGAACTAAAACTCAATTAACACACTCACAACACCTATAGGCATCAAATTAAAGGTAATTTATAGATAAATATTCAAAATGGAGTAATGGTTGAAGTTCATTCACAATGAAGGATAAAATCCCCTTCATAACTTATTGAGCATGTCATGATAATAGCGTTCAGAGGGAGAAATTTCTATTTTTATATATTGTAATCCTAACTGAACCATTCTAACTCATATTCCTCTAAAATCAATGCATCAATCAAAGAAATCAAAGAAGAATGAAAGAAGCATGCCATAATTCTTGAACTAGGTTAAATAAATTTTCAATTTATCTATGAACCCTAAATTTCTACATCCAAAATCACATTCTTTAAAAATTAAAGCATATAAACCCAAAGGAAATAAGAAAAGTAATGAATAATCAATAAAAACTTCCATTGAGACCTTAAACTCCCAACTAATCATCAATTCAAAACATGAAAAGAAGTAAAAAGGTAGATTAACCATACTCGTGATGTCATGTGATGACAGAGAAGAATAAAGAGCAAGAATGAACTGAAAACACACTTTAAACACAAATAATTCCAAGCAAAATGAGTTGTGTGTGAGTGAATGAGAATTTCAAGCAAGAGAAAATAGGGGAGATAGAGAGAAGAATGAGTGAAGGCAAGAAAGAAAGAATAAGACGAATTAGGGTTATAGGCAAAAAGAATGACTGGATTTAAAAATTTTTAAATCCCACAGGTGGGGGTGGCTCAGCCCGTGGAGACAAACTGTGGCACTCTATAAAAAATTTTAAAAAATCACAAATTTTCACAAGGGGGTGGGACAAAATGTTTCCACGAGTGAATCCACACGGGCGTGGTCCACCCCGTGGAAACCTTCTTCTAGTTTTAAAATTCAATTCAATCTTACTTCTTTAGCCATGGGAGTACCACGAGGGTGGGGGTACCCCGTGGATACTCTTTGTAAAATTTTTTTCATAATTTTAAAATGTCCCTTGAACTAAATTTTCAAACATAGCTTGCAAAAACCCTCATACCACAAGTGCATTATCCTATAATTCACGAAAAATACAAAAGAAAATAAAGGAAAATCATAAAAACAAACTAAAAAGCACGCAAAGAACACACTCAATGCAAATTTTAAATTAAAGACAACTAGAAATTTTAAGTGGCCACCCACTCAATGCTTCTTTAGCATCGTTTTAGTTGGACATTGTGTAGGGCTTAAGACCATGTCTCTTGGAGATGTAAAATCTCTTACTCATCATTCATTTCTCTAGTAAAGTATAGTTTAAGTCAATTCCCATTAACCTTGAAATCACCCTTTTCATGGTGAGTTAACTCAATAGTGCCATATGGAAAAACTTCTTTAATAGTATATGGACCATACCATCTAGATTTCAATTTACTCAGAAAGAGTTGAAGGGGGGAATTGTAAAAAGAGCTTGGTCACTAACCTTGAACTCCTTCCTTTGTTTGATACGAGCATCATGCCACCTTTTGGTTCTTTCTATATACATTTAGGCATTATCATAAGTTTGCAATATCCATTCATCTAGCTCATTAATATGCAATTTCCTTTTGCCACCTGCACTAGCTAGATCAAGATTAATCTATTTTACACCCTAATAAGCCACATGCTCTATCTCAACATGTAAGTGACATGCTTTGTTATAAACTAACCTATAGAATGTAGTTCCTATAGGAGTTTTAAAAGCTATCCTAAAGGCCCACGGAGTATTGACTAACTTTTTAGGCCAATCCTTCCTTGATCATTCTACGGTCTTCTATAAAATCCTCTTAAACTCCCTATTTGTATTCTCAACTTGAACATTCCTTTGCGGATGATATAGGGTGGCTAATTTGTGTGCGATACCCAACCTTTTGAAAACTTTCTCAAGTTGGGAATTGCAAAAGTGAGTACCCCCGATCACTAATTATAGCCTTAGGTGTGCCAAATCAAGCAAATAAGCTTTTCAAAAACTTCACTACAGCCCTAACATTATTTCTAGGCAAATCCTGAGCTTCAAGCTAGTTAGAAACATAGTCAATAGCTATAAGAACATATTTGTTACCAAAAGAGTTGGGAAATGGCCCTTCAAAATCTATACCCCAAAAAAAATTCACATATAAGAATACTATTTTGAAGCATCTCAACAGGAGATGAAATATTTACTGCTCTTTGGCAACAATCACAATGTTGTACAAAATTATAGCTATCCTTAAAAAATATAAGGCCAATATAAACCATATTATAAAACTTTTGAGTAGTTCTACTAGGCCTTATACAACCACCAGTTGATCTGGTGTGGCAATGATGAAGAATGTCCACCGTTTAAGGCCAAGCCATGCAACACTGGATAATCGGGGTCCTTACATAGTCTAAATATAAAAGGATCTTCCCAAAAGTAATATTTCAATTCAGAGAAAAATTTCTTCTTCTTCTGATGAAACATGTCTTTTGGGAGTTCGCTAATGGCTAAGTAATTTGAAAAATCAACAAACCAATGAAGGTTAGAATTATTTACCATACTTACCATAGTGTACAGCTACTCATTGGAGAAATGATAATCAATCTCTTGTTCATCTAGCACTTCTAAGTGTTGGTACTCCAACCTTAATAAATGATCAGTTATAAGATTCTCTGCACCCTTTTTGTCTTGAATGTCCAAATCGAACTCTTATAGCAATAAAACCCACCTAATCAACCTCATCTTAGCATAATTCTTGGAAAATAAATAATGTAGTGTCGAGTGATATGTATTCCTAATGACTTTTGACTAGATCAAATAAGACTGAAACTTGTCAAAAGCAAAAACAATAGCCAAAAGCTCCTTTTTCGTGGTGGTGTAGTTAACTTGAGCATAATTAGCATTTTACTTAGATAGTAAATGGGTTGAAAATGTTTGTCTTTCCTTTATCCCAAAGCATCCCCCACAACAAAGTCACTAGCATCAAACATAAGCTCAAATGGATATTTCCAATCCTGAGCCACCATTATCGGAGAATGGACCAACTTATTCTTAAGAGTGCTAAAAGCCTTGAGACAATAATCATTAAAAATAAACTCAACATCCTTCTCTAACAATCTTGTCAAAGAATGAGCTATCTTTGAGAAGTCCTTGATAAATCTCCTATATAGCTAGCATGTCCAAAGAAACTTCTAATAGACTTCACATTATTGGGAGGAGGTAGCTTCACAATTAACTTTAGCTCAATCTACCTCTATACCTTTCCTAGAAATCTTGTGTCTTAAAACAATCCCTTCTTTAACCATGAAATGGCACTTCTCCTAAATAAGCACTGGATTGGTTTCCTCACATCGAATTAACACTCTCTTAAGATTTTCCAAATAATCCTTAAAAAAGTCCCCATGTACTTAAAAATCATCCACAGACACCTTTATGATATCCTCTATCAACTCATCAAAGATTTCCATCATGCACCATTAAAAGGTAACAGTTGCATTGCATAGACCAAAAGGCATTCTCCAAATTCAAACGTCCTATAAGGACATGTAAAGGTGGTTTTCTCTTGATCCTCTAGGGCTATAGGAATCTAAAAGTAGCACAACAATCAATCTAAGAAGCAATAAAAATCATTCCTAGCCAACCTCTCTAGCATCTGATTAATGAAGGGCAGCATGAAGTGGTATTTTCTATTCACATCGTTCAACCTCCTATAATCAATGCATACCCTCTGGCCCATGATTGTCTTAGTATTAATTAATTCATTCTTCTTATTAAGCACCACAATCATGCCTCCCTTCTTTGGCACTACTTAAACTAGACTCACCCATTGACTATTTGAGATGGGGTAGATGATCCCAACAACAAGTAACTTGATCACTTTAGCTTTTACCAGATCTTTCATCTTGGGATTCAACCTCCTTTGTGGCTGCACTACTGGTTTGAAATCCACTTTCATCATAATTTTGTGAGTGCAGAATGACGAACTAATTCCCTTAATGTCTGTAATTTTCCAAGCTATCACCTTTTTATGTTTCCTTAAAAGCTCAATAAGCCTAAACCTTTTGCTTTGGAGAAAGGTTGGCATTAAGATTATAGGCAATTTTATCCCTTTTGCAAAAATCTATACTCTAAATGTTCAGGGAGAGGCTTCAACTCCAGAACTGGTGGATCCTCTAAAGATGGCCTAATTTTCTCACCCTTAGGCAGCTCAATCACCTCAAATGCCCAGTTATTCCATGATTTGGCTAGATTCAGATGTACAAGTTGTCCATAGTTGTTAGATCCTCTAATTTCTCTGACAATAAACATAACTCTAAGGGGTCCTTGGATAAAACATCAATAATGAAATTAACAGTCTCGTGCTCGATAACATCATTTCATGAGTCCGCCTCATCATATGCTAGTGGGTGATTTATTGTATTAGCCATATAAAAACAACTTATTCATTCCCTAGTCTCAAAGTTAGGTCCCATCATGGACATCAATAAGGGAATGAGTTGTATTTAAAAATGGTCTACCTAAGATTAGTGAAACATCTACATCCTCATCCATATATATGATAACAAAGTCATTGAGGAAAATAAAATCCCTGACTTTAATCAACACATCCTCTATTATGGCCCTAGGATATATCACAGATTTATCAGTTAACTGTATGGTCATGAATGTTTGTTTTGGTTCCTCAATCCCTAATTCCTTAAAAAGTTTATAGGGCATCACACTAATGCTAACCCCCTAATTAGCCATAACACTTTCAATTTTAAATAAGAAATAGCAAAACTATCAGTATCTTTTAACTTTTTAGGTAATCCCCTTTGCAAAGCTGCTGAACTCTTTTTCAACAATTGCACCAAAGAAACTTCCTTAAGGCTCCTCTTTTTAGAAAGAAGGTCATTGAGAAATTATTCATAGTTAGGAATTTGTGAAAAAACTTCAACAAAAGGAATATTTATTTGAAGTTGTTTAAACTGTTTGGCAATCTTACTAAATTAGGCATCAAGCTTTCCCTTTTCCAGACATGTTAGGTATGGCACTCGAGGTCGATACACCTCAACTATTGAGGTAGGCTCTGCTGGTGCTTTCTCCTTTTCCTTCTCCACTGCTACCTCTTCACTCAACACAACTTCCTTGTCTCCTTCCTTGGCACCCTGCGCCACAGCTTCCTTTTTAGTTTCCTTTTCCTTTTCAATAATGATTTCTTATGTTTGCTTCCTACTCGTCTAAGTGATTTCTTTGAGATGCTCTTTTGGATTTGCCTCAATGTTGCTAGGCAAACCCACTTGAGGTCTCTCACATAAAAGCCTTGCAATGTGCCCCGCTTGATTCTCCAAATTCTGAATTGATGTATGTTGATTATGAAGTGTGGTCTTAATATTCTTATGTTTTTTCTATCATTAAACTCAATAAACATCTCTAGCATCTCTTCCAAATGTGATTTCTTAGGCTAGAAAGGTGGTTGATATGACTAATGTTGAAATGAAGGCTACTAAAATCCTGGTAGAGGTCTAGGGTTACTCTGACCACTCTGATCTCCCCATGAGAACTTTGGATGATTCCTCCAACTTGGATTGTATGTGTTGTTATATGGGTTGTTTTGTTGGTTCTGGTTCATGTCACCCACATAGTCAACCTGCTCTGACTTAGTGAACATATTACCCTATTAGCAATCTTGGCTAGGGTTTCCTCCCCCACACCACTCGCAAAACATGACATGTTGTGGTGGAGTGATTCCTATAGTAATATTTTCAAATTTCTTGCTCAAAGCCTCTACTTAAGCTATCAAAGCCACCATAGGATCCACTAAATGAACACTACCAACTCTTACCCTCACTTGGTTCTGAGGTGATTATTATTTTGAATGTGTCAGAGACATCTTCTCAATCAAGTCCCTAGCTGCCTCTGGAGCTTTACTTCTTATAGAACCATTGTCTACTGCATTAATGGATAACGTGTTAATGTAATTCAATCCATTGTAGAACATATGAACCTGCTGCCACAAAGGTATCCCATGATGTGGACACCTCCTCAATAGTTCCTTATACCTCTCCCATCCTTCATTAAAAGATTCCTTATCAGCTTGAGAGAAGGAAAAAATGTCATTCCTCAACTTGACAATCCTACTTGGGGGGAAAATACTTGTCTAGAAACTTTTCAGCCAACTAATCCCAAGTAGTAAAGTACCCTACATGATAAGATTTCAACAACTACTTAGGTGATTCCCGTAAAGAGAAAAAGTCAATAACCTAGGATGAATAACATCATCCATCACATTGTTCATCTTGAAGGTGTTACATATTTCTAAAAAAGCTTCTAGATGAGAAGTGGGATCTTTATTCAAATGTACCCCTAAATTAGCATCTATTCTGCAGCAAAGTGATCACAATTGACTTAATCTCAAAGGTGTTAACAACCACTATAGGTCTCCTAATAATACTCTCGACCCTTTGCACTATAGGCCATGCAAAATTTTGCTTAGTCCTTGGTTCTTCAACCATGAATTTTACCTCTTCTTTTGTATCAAACTGAGTCCTACTTTCCTTTTCTTCCCCAAGAGCTTCCTCTTGCTCCTTCTTTTATTGCTTCAATGTTTGCTCCAATTCAGGATTAAAGGGAAATTCTACTTTTCCACCAGTTATCGCTCTTTTCACACAAAAGAATAGGTACCTAAAACAGAAGAAAAAATAAGAGCAAAAATTAAATAAAACTAAAAATAAAAAAACAAAATCAACGATTATTATTATATTGCTAATATAATCGTTGTCCCTAACAACGACACTAAAAGTTGATGCGTATTTTTCTGCAAATGCATAGAATCACACAAGTAATACAATAATGAGTAGAGTATTATTCCACTAAAGACACAATTAATTAGTTGCTCAAACTTTTCGATGTTGTTTAGTTGATTGATAATTGGAAATTAGACTAAAACTAACTAATTAAACTAAATTAAATGACTAGACTAAATTATCAAAGCTTAAGAATAATAACAAGGAAATCAATCAATAACAAAGCTCTATCTAGGTATCGAATCCCCCTTAGGTTTATTGTAATCATGAATGAATGTTTCAATACAATCACAACTTAAGGTTAAATTGGCATTCCATAAAATTAGGCAATCTCTCTCGAGCAATGCAATCCCTAATTCCTAAATGCCCTAAAAAGAGTCACTTCTCAATTAAGATCAATCTAGAAATTGCATAAAGAATAAGGAATTAATTATGCCAAATGATCTTATAGATCTATCTCTAGTATCCCAATCAATCCCCAATACATGCGAGTGATAAATTCATACCAAGATTTCTCAAACTAGTAATATGAAAACTATTCCTAATTAACAAGTTCACAATTGCTAATAAAGATAAAAACAATGTAAATCACATGTTAAATTTAACCAAAAGCTTGATTATATTGAAAACCTAAATAATTCAAGTCATACATTAAACCCTAGGTTCATCTCAACCTAGATAGAATACAAATGTAGTTCATAACAACAAATAAAGGTAAAGAAAATAAAAAAGAGAAGAAATCTATAGAAATCATGATGGAAACTTGAATCTTAGCCTTATTCTTGTGATTTTGTGTCTTGACCTTGAAAAACCTATGTTCTTGCTCTCTAAACTCCTCCAAAGAAGTCTATATCTGAATTGTAGCTTCAAAACTCAATTTCAACTTTTTAAAATATGCAACTTTACACTGCTACGGATGTGGCTGGCCCCGTGGATATGGAATTAAAAAGCCATCGAAAACCAACTTAAATTTTTGGTAGATAGTTCTCACGGGTGGACCCATGGGCGTGGCCCACCTTATGGAAACACACTAAGCATTAACTCTCTAATTTTCTCTAAAAATTCCTTGACATAAGGGGGAAAAGGTTTTCCATTGGGGACCTCATAGGTGTGGTCCACTTCATGGATCCTCTCTAAACTGCTTTCTGCTCATTTTTCTCCTTGATTGATGAGCCTGGCACTTGGATTTCAATCCAAACTCCATGCTTGACCAAAATGCATCCCAAAGTGTTGTTTCAAAGCAAAAATAACCATGGCATCTAAAAAAGCTCAAGAATTCCTAAAAATAACATAGAAATGTGCCTAAACAAACAGATCAAACTGAATTTAAAGGAAAAAAAAATGTAATATCCACACTTTCATGCTTTTTCATTTATATATGAGAATATTCATATTATAATACAATTCAGATATCATACATTCAAACTATATAAAAATCACATATGCATTTTATTAGTACAGAGAAAATGATCACATAGTAATCGTATAATAAAATTTTCAACAATGC
>CAOJBK010877825.1:0-10139 GCA_948294925.1 Codiaeum variegatum | reverse complement strand
TAATCAAAGGCTCTATGATTCACACATTTTCCATCTATAAATGGCCAATAAATCTACCATCGAGGATGGAGAAATCAATCTGAAACTTTATATGGACAGGAAATGTTGCAACTAAGAAAATGGTGGTGGTTTCTTAGTTGGTATGTTATCATCCTATGGATAAAGGGGGGTTGGGTTTACATAAATTGTCTATTCTTAACAAGGCTATATTGTACAAATTTGCTAGGCATCTTTGTAACTCTGATTCCTTTATGGCTCGGTTTCTTAAATCTCGTTTTATTTATATGTGGGGTGAATGATGTAGCAATTATGTGTATTCTTCTATGTGGGCCTCTCTATGAGATGCTTACATTGATGTTTATAATAGCTCGAGATGAATTATTTCAAAGCATTCAAGAATCAATTTTTAGACAAATAATTGGATTGGTTACTCTATAGTAGGCAAGCTTCATTTAATGATTGGATTAAAGAAGAGGCTGAAGGCTATAATTAGTGATTTTCATTTTGATAATGCTTGGCATCTTCCTCCATTGTTTGTTTCACAATTTTCATATTTTGGTGCAGACATTATTAACATTGAGTTTGGGACTTCCTCAGTTTTGATTTGGATCCATCGGCTTCATTTAATGATTGGATTAAAGAAGAGGCTGAAGGCTATATTAGTGATTTTTATTTTGATAATGCTTGGCATCTTCCTCCATTGTTTGTTTCGCAATTTTTGTATTTTGGTGCAGACATTGTTAATATTGAGTTTGGGACTTCCTCAGTTTTGATTTGGATCCATACTTCACATGGTTCAATTATGTGTAAGGAAGCATTATCCTTCCTTCACAGCTCTCAAGTTGTTGTCACTTGGAATCAGTCTCTTTGGCAACGATTTATTCCTCCTTCACATTCCTTTTTGTGTTGGAGGCTATTTCACCATAAAATCCCAAATGATGATAGCTTTATTGCTAAAGCCTTAACTTAGTTTCCATGTGTTCATATTGCAGGGCTGCTTGTGAGGAACAAAACCATTTGTTCATATCTTGCATGTTTGACATGTCAGTTTAGGATGCAATAGAGCAGGCTTTTAAGTGTAGATTGGACTAGTCCAACTCTCCTCTAGCTTTGTTTTTGTCATTGCAGTGCGTACGACTCAGCTCTCAAGCTGCGGTGCTGTTATGTACAACAATAATTGTTCCATTTTGGCTTCTTTGGCATTTTAGAAATGCCTTTATTCATGAGGGAGTGGTTTCAAACATTCATCTTTTTCTTTGTTCTATTTGGCAAAGTGTCAAGGAGGTAGAGATCTTCAAAATAGGACATGCTTCTAATGATATTAGGGAATTTCAAATTTTTAATAGGTTGCATATTGCTATGATTGTAAGGCAACCTCCAAGAATTATAGAAGTCTTATGGTTAACTCCTTCTTGGAACATAATGAAGCTGAACATTGACGGGGCAACAATGGCATCACCAAGTAGAGCAGGCATGAAATGAGTTTTTCATAACTTTAAGGGTCAAGCTCATGGTTGCTTCGTCGTTCCCATCTCTTTAGCTTTTGCTGGTGATAGTTCTATTTAGTATTGAGAAAACATGGAATTTGAGAATCCAGACATTATGGCTTGAATTTGATTCCAAATTTATTGTTAATTTAGTGACCCACAGGAAGAATAATGTTCCTTGGAAGTTGATGTCTATATGTATTAGATGTTTGGAATACATGGAGAATATAACAATCAGAGTTTCTCACATTTATCAACGGGAAATTGTGTAGTTGATTCCTTTGCCTCTCATGTGATATCTTGTTCAGATGTGTGCTGGTGGGACACATTCCCTCCATTTTGTTCTTCATTTTTGCTTAATGATGGCATGGGTATGCCTTGCTTTAGATTTTATAATTAGTTTTGTGCTGCCTTTGGTTTATTTATTTTTTTTTTGAAGCTCTTTGGAGCTGGACTATCTTTCTGATGCTTTGTATTCTTTCATTATTTTTTACTAATATGGGTTGAGAATGTTAAGTGATGTCGGTGCTATGGAAGTGTCAACCTAGCTAGGATGTCCTGGTGCACCTCTAATTTCACTCCTCACTAAATTTATATAATTTTTTAAAAATTTTTCTAGAATTATCTTTTCAAACATGCTTATAGAAAAAATAGTTTTTAAAAATCACTTTTAGCTAAAATATATTAAAAAAAAAAAACTACTTTTGACAAATTGAATGTCAAATAACATCTTGATGTTTGAAAGATCATAATTCATTATTGGAATTTTTATACAAGGTATGAAGCTCTAAAACTAGGTCCAATGATCCAAATAATTTGTAAAATTATAAAAGTAACCCCTTGCTTTGATAGCATATTAAAATTATCCCCTTGTCTTTGCAGATGATGGTGCTAGAGAGGATTTTTGGTATAGTGCTTATACCAATTCATATTAAAATATCTTAATTTTGAACTTACAGAATCCTCAAAGACTGAAAAGAGGCCATAACATAGGATCTAACCATTACGAAGAATCGTAGCCTTTTCAAACACCTCACATTATCTAACCCCATGTAATTACAAAAGGTCGAAAGAATTTTTTTTCCTTTATGCATATTTTCATAGCTCACTCTTGCAACCACATGTCCTAAAATCAATTCTATTATTGTTTGAGTAAATAAAGAGATAAGGCTATTACAAAGTCTTAGAATGATAAGGTTTTCTCATCTCATAATGATACCAACTCACGTGACACAAGTAGAGATATAATTGGAGATTTTGTAGTTTTAAGAGATATGCTTTCATACTCCAAGTAATAATTTAGTAAATAGATTTTTCTAGTATTTAAAATCATAAGGTGATTTGCAATTGGTTGAGGTTGTCGTCTTGTATATAGCCTTTCAATTATGGCTGATAATTAATATTTGATTAATAATTAATAAAAAATATACACCGCATAATAGAGGTGTGCAACCATTTTTCTGCAAATCAATTTTTTGTTTAGAAACACAAAGTGTACACCCTATTTTCTTCTCGGCATTAGAGCCTGTATCCTCTTCAAACCATATCTTCACAATCTCTAAATGTAGAAAATTTTGTTACTCTCAAACTTTCTTGGATAAATTATCATTAATGGTGTGAATAGGTTCTTGCACTTGAGGAAAATGAAGAACTCGTCAAACATCTTTCCAATGACGAACCAAAGCCCACAAAATTCTCAATACCAAATCCAAACACCTCAAATTTGAAAAATACCATTCAAAAACTGATAAGTGAGTTTGTTGCTTAGAGAAAAGTAGATTGTTTACTTTGTAGATGGATCATTAAAACTCTTTCAAAAGAATATATTAGCTTAGTAGTAGGTTCAGACATAGCTCTTATAGTCTAGGAGGCTCTAAAAAAATGCCTACATACAAGACACTCAAGAATAAGAGTTTGCTTTGATACAATAGTTAACATATCTTTGCAAAGATGATGAAAAAAAGCATTGAAGAACATGTGTGAATCTTTAAAGGTCTATGTGAGAATTTATCAGCCATTACGAAACCCATTTTAGGTAAGGAAAAATTATTCTTCCTACTCACCATCTAAGACCCTAATATAAAACCTTTAAAACTACTATGTTAAAGCCCTCATGACCTTCATATTATGAGCTAATCTCTCAACTTCAAAACCATGACTGGCGTCGAAATTGGTTCGCCAGTCTTATAGATGGCTTAACAACACACACAATACAAATGGCTTTTTATACGAGACAACCACAACAAATGCCATCATCTGGGAATCGTAACAACTCATAGTATTTCTCTTCCACTGGACATGGTTTGCAAGCTAAAAAACAAAGGGACCACAATGATAACAATTCAAACAAATTGATTGTTAGTAATCAATAAAGGCATCCACTAACACTTAGTGAACAAAGAATGACACAATTTGAGAGAGACATGTACCAAGATGAAAATTTTAAATATTTATGAGTTGTGGGACATATTGCGCAAATATGATGGTGGGTACCTAAGAGAACTACACAAAATGAGATTCCACAAGTGCTTGTCGCTCGTACACTGGATAACACTGTTGCAGAAATTGAATGGACAATAGACAAAGGTGCTTCCAATCACATGATGGGTAAGAGGGGTATGTTGGGCAGTATGAAGAAACTTTGATGTAATAATGGTGTGATTATTGAAGATGGATCTTCTTTACATATTACTGGCATAAGAGATTCACATATCAAGCAAAAGGATAAAATCTTGTCTTTACATAATATAGTATTAGTGCCTCAATTACATAAAGTTTACTTTCAGTTGACTAATTAATGATACAATTTCATATCAAATGTGAGTTTTTTTTATGTAATTTGTTGTGTTAAAAAATGAGAGACAGACCAATCAATAATGACAGGGTAGTGCAAGAGTGATCTTTATATTCTACCTACTTCTCTAGAGCTTTGTTTTCATATCAACTCAAATAAGGCTCATCTAATATTTGGAATTAGTGCTTATGACATCCTTAATTTTTAGCCTTACAGTTTTTGAAGAATAACGGGTTGATTAATGTTTTAGGACTAATAAAATACAATAGCTTATGTGAAAGTTATCAGTTTAGAAAATTAAGCAAGTTGCTTTTTTATTCAGCTAAAAATTCTAGCTCGGATATTTTTTTATAAAACTCATTGTGATTTGTTGGAACCTTCCCCTATTTATTCTATTGGAAAATTTAGACATTATACATGCATTATTGATGATTTTTCCAAGCATATCTGGATTGTTTGGTTAAAACATAAATTTGAATGTCTTGATATATTTATTGCCTTTAAACAATACATAGATAAGCAATTCATCAATAAAAAATAAAAAATTTTCATTCAGATAGTGGTGGTGAGTTTGTCAATTCCAAATTTTCTTCACATTTTGTCTCAACAGGTATCTCTCGTCAAACTCCTTGTTCATATACCCCGGAACAGACAAGTAGGGTAGAACAAAGACATAGAATTATAAGAGAATTAGGAATGATGTAGTTATTTAACTGTGGTTCCACTTTGTTTTTATGGATAGAAGATATTTTTGTTGTTTTGTATCTTATAAATTGCTGTCATTCTTCCACTCTTAACTCTGAAACACCATAATTTAAATTGCATGGTTCTAATCTGGCTCTATTAAAATCTAGGTTATAAAGGACTTATATGTTTCACATATCTATAAGGAAGGTAATGTTGTGGCGGGTAGACTCTCTAAACATGCTTTGATTTAAAGAGGAGCATTGGAAGTTTTCTACCCCTGAGTTTTGTTTAGCATTAGTTGCTTCTGATGGTCAGGGTAAAGAAAATTTTAGATTTCTTAGCTTTGTTTTTTATTTTTTAGGCCATTTGCTTTTCGGCCTTGTTTTTTATATGCCTTGATGGTTGTATTCTTTATTTCTAAACTTCTTTTTTCATTATTTTGATAGTATTTTAGGGAGACAATTAGAGGAGGTGGGTGTTTGGAGGGTGCCAACCTAGTTGGATGTTATTTGTACATGCTAATGATTGTCTTCCTATTCTTTTATCTAAGAAAAAATTCATATTATACTTTATTGCGTGTATCTGGTCATAAATGCTTTACTTGCATGTGGGATTTTGATCCTAAGACTATTCTCTGTATTTTTGTAGGATATAATGATAAACACAAAATGTATAAATGTTTTCATCCTTCAAGTAGGAAATACATGATTTCTTAACATGTAGTTTTTAATGAAGTGTGCTTTCCTTATAAAAAAGGAATAACAACAGTTGTTTCACCCAACTCATCACATGCAATGAGCATTCTTTATTCTTGGGTACCTCAAACTGATACTACCTCAATTTCATGTACACAGAAAATTTCCTTAGAGCTACCGTGCTGTAGTTTTCTCCCTTGGGTAGCCATGGCTAGCACTAACATGTGGCCAACAGTAGAGGATTCATTGCCGAATTCAAATTTGGATGTTTCTTTGTCAGACCACACCCTCATATGTGCTTTTCCACATGTGACAGATTCGATGATGAAAGAGTAACTGTGGCATATTTGCATGGTCTTTATTTGTGTCATATTAGGCATTTTGTGTTTAATTTGTTTCCATATATATTAGATTTTATTATTCTATTCCTTTTTTAGGTTTTGGGAAGGTTTAAAATTATTTTTCAAGGCTTGAAAATGGAAGTTTGGAGTGAAAATGGAAAATTCAGTGGAACATTGCATGACAGAATGAGTGTCGTAGCACGATAAGAGGCAAGTCGTATGGTAGCAAACAACTCAACCCCAGCGACCCGCTGCCAAGTGTAGCACCTCGCAACAACCTATGGAATGTCCTAGTGTCTAGCTGCTAATCCAACGCCCTATGAGCAAAAGCCACCTGCAACTATGGACTTTTAGTGCCCCGCTGCCAATCCCAGTGACCCGCAAACAACCGTGTCCTTCAGGCCTTTAATCCTAGAGCCTAATTGCCAAGTCCAAGTATCCTACTATAACTTCTTTTAAACACTTATGGAATTTTACATGAGTTTTTAAAGGTCTTTTTGACCCTAGGTTTATTAAAAAAAAAAAGGGTATAAATAAAAGAGAAAACGTTTTGGAGAGGGATCTAGCTAAAAAATGGAGGCAGGAATTAAGTTCATTTCATTTTGGATTTCATTTCTTCTTTTACTTTCAATTTTAGTTATCATATTTCATACTTAGACTAGGATTTCATCTTTGGTTCTTGGAAAATCCCTTTGTGAAGATTCAAGTGATTGACTTTGATTAAATAGATTAAAGATGAGGTTTAATTCTCATTTCTCTATTATAATTCTCTTTTTAGATTATTGAATTAATTTGATGTATTCTTATGATTATAATGAGATTGAGATGATTTCTTCATTCTTTAAGAGCTAACTTCATCCTAGTCTAGGGTTTGTAAGATGTGTTCATGATATGGCATTGAAGTAAATCCCATTTTTTTAGTCTTGGTATTTTTAATTGAATTGATTAATTCTTAATGAACAATGACTTAATTTCCAATTGTTAGACCTAAGTTTTGAATGAAGAAAAGAGAGTTGAAGTTCCATTCAGATTTTCATTCTTTTAAGATCTTAAAATGAATTAGAAATATAAGTTTTAAGATTAGGTTTTAGTTTTTAATAAATGATTTGATAGGATGATTTCTATGAATGCAATTGCTAATAGATTGATGTTTATCCTTTGACTTGTTAGAAACTAAAGTTTTAGCATGTTTAATTGGGTATATTCATGAATATAAAAGATTGATAAACTGAATATGAATCCTTGACATTCACCATTCATTGCATTTAAATCTATTGCATTTTAATCATCATTTCCTTTTTAAGTTCCTATTTTGCATTATTACTTTTCAAATTCAAATCAAACAAACTTTTCTTCATTTAATTTGCTTTAAAAGAACAAGTAACTTCCATTTGCAATTCTTTGAGAGATGTGACCTTAGGTGCTTCTAATATACTATGACTTCCCCGTATACTTACGGTCGCTTTTGGACAATATATTTATAGGCAAACAAAGAGTATTATGAACCATAATCTGATCATGCACAAATAATGCTAGAACAAAGTAAGGATGAGACTTCTTAGTCTCTTTAATTTTTGGCATTTGAGGTAACAACCCCAACTTTAACAACAACTAAGTTTTAGCCACCTGATATTACTGTACAAACTTTGACAACACCTACAAGTTCAACCATTGCTACTAAAACTTCAACACACATAATGGCTATGCCTTTGCCAAAATCTGATGCACCTCTAATAGTTACAGTGCCTACTTGTTTGATAGAACTTATTGAACCTTTAGCTACACTAATGCTTGTATCTCCTTCCTTTACTTTTGCAATGTATGATTATATGACACCTGAACTTACATCTTAAGCACCTACAACTTGCACCATGGTGACCTGATCACAAAAAGCCTTTATTAAACCCAATCCCGAGTATGCTTTAATAATTGAAAATTCCAATATTTTAAGAGAACCAAAAAATATTTGAAAAGATATCTCTCATCTTAGATGGAAAGCAGTAATGGGTGAAGAGCTTATTGCTTTACATCATCATAAAACATGGTATCTTATTCCTTGCACACCTGATATGCATATAAATTATTTAAAGTGGGATTTCAAAGCTAAATTGAAATCTAATGACACATTAAATTGATTAAAAGATCGATATTTTAGCTAAAGGATATCATCAAATTGATGACTTTGATTTTTACTAAAACTTTCTTACCAGTTTAAAAACCACGCACAATTTGATAGGTTATCACCATTGCTTTAGTTCAACACTTGTCAATTCATCAATTAGATGTGGAAAATGCCTTCTCACATTACATATTTTTGAAAATACTTATATCAACAGCCCTGACATGGTGGATTCACTTTTCCCCACTTATTTGTGAAAGCTTCATCACGCTCTTTACTATTTGAAACAAGCACCTTGTGCTTGGCTTGATTGCTTTAATTCCTTTATTCTTGACTATGCTTTCTTTTGTAGTCTTGCAAACCCTTCATTATTTATGATTTATTTAGCTTAAGGTTTACTAATACTATTACTTTATATTGATGCTATTCTTCTCACAGGTTGAAGCATTCAACTCATTGGCTAATTTCTTCACCTTCACAATCAAGAGATTGCTATGAAGGATTTGGGACCCATTCATCATTTCCTAACATCAAAATTTCACAACTAATAAAGGATTACATTTATCTTAATCCCATTATACTCTTATTATCCTTGAACAATCTGCAATGGTGGATTACAAAGTAATGAATATGACTCTTGAAAGTGAAACATTGTTTTCTTCAACTAAATTCCACTTGATGATCCAAGTCATTTTAATCAACTTGTTAGTGCACTTCAATATTTAACTTCCACATGACCTAACCTCTCTTATAGTGTTAAATTTTTTTCCTAATTTTTGCATTCTCTGGCTATTGGTCATCTTAAACTGGTTCATCAGATTTTGCATTATGTTGAGGGAATAATTGATATGGGTTTATTTTTTTTTTGTTTAAATAATACACTTGATCTTTTTACTTACTCTAATATAGATTGAGTTGGTTGTCCAACTACCATACATTCTACTGCTAGCAACTGCACATTCCTTGGCAAGAATATAATTTCCTTTTATGCTTAAAAGCAACAAAATCTCATGTTCAAACACTAAAGGCGAACATCAAGCTATGACCAATACTACTACTGAACTTACATGGCTCAGATTTCTTCTCAAAGACTTGCACATTTCTTTAACAACACCTCCTAAACTCTATTAGGACAACATGAATGAACTTTATATGATATTAAATCATGTGTTTCATGCTAGAAGTAAGCATATCGAACTAGATTATTACTTTGTGCATGAAAGAGTAGCTCTTAGATTGCTTATCACTTGTTATATCTCTACTAACAATCAAGTTACATATGTTTTCACCCTCAAAATCATTTTCGGTGGGAAGGCCTAGCTTGATTACTTTAGTGCCTTTCTTATTGACAATGGTTTCTTTTATAGTCTTGAAGACTCTTCATTATTTATATTTCTCTCAATTCAAGGTTCACTAATATTATTACTTTACATTGATGATATTCTTCTCACAAGTTTAAGCATGCAACTCATTGACTCGTTCCTTCACCCTTTTAATCAAAAGTTTTCTATGACTGATTTAGGGCCTATTTATCATTTCTTAGCATCAAAATTTCACCAACTAACAAAGTCTTAATCCTATTATGCTCTTATAATCCTTAAATGAGCTACAATGGTGGATTTCAAAGCAATGACGTAACTCTTGAAAGAAAAACTCAGTTTTCTTCAGTTGAATTCCACTTGATGATCTAAGTCATTTTATCAACTTGTTAGTACACTTCAATATTTGACTTTCACATGACCTAAGCTTTCTTATAGTGTTAACTTTGTTTACCAATTTATACATGTTTTCCTCCATATTTTGATGATTCCAAACCTATAGTGTAGTTATTCATTGAAATGAAATGGATTTGTCAAAATTGCATTTAATTGAGCATTTTATAAGTATGACATGTTAATTTATGTTTCTGACACTTTGATGTTATGCCTATATACTTTAATTTAACTAACATTCAATTTAGAATCAAATTGATACCGCTCAACATTGGCCTAGTTCAGCCCCAACCATCTACTTGGA
>CAOJBK010877539.1:0-12342 GCA_948294925.1 Codiaeum variegatum | reverse complement strand
TAGAGATCCGTCTTGCAAATAAAATGGAAATAAAATAACTTTTTCTATGAGAAAATATGCTTCTTTGTGATTTTATAAGTTAAAAATCAATTTTCATACCAGCATTTATAGTGGCATGGAAAACGAGGCCAAAAAATAGAGTTCGGAAGACTAAACGTGTGAGCCAGGGAATAGACCCATACGCTAGGCATTTATGCCCAAAAGTGTGTGTTTGTCCTAAACACATGCATTTTGGCAGCCACATGTGGGTCTGCTCGCACGTAGACCTGGCCCATCGCGATGATTCGTTCCAACCCGATCCGATTCTATTTTCACTTGGTTTTTGATCCAAATATTTTCAAAATTGAATTTTCTGAACAAAATTGTTCCTCAAAAGTAGAAAATCAAGAAAAAAAATTTGAAATTTTCTGAATTTTTATAAAATAAACAAAGTTCAAATACAACAAATCAAAATTTTTACAAAAGTCTGCAACATGGGCCCTAAAAAGTCAATATGCATCATCATGCATCATCCTCATCCTCTTCTCCTTCCTCATCCTCCTCAGCCTTGACCTGTGGGCCACGCTGCCTAATAACTCTTGGCTTTCTCTGCCTCCTCAAAATGCTCATCTTTGATATAGTGTTACTTAAACTCCCCAACGATCGCTGATGAATATCAAAGCCATGGATATAAAGAACACCAGGAACTTGCAAGAGCAGACAGAATTCAGGACCTATTAATAGAAAAATAAGCAATGAAAGGCTGAGAACTTACCATATCAAGAACCTTAAACGAGTAAGCGCAAAGCACACCCGGCTGGTAGCCATATCCCACATGATGGATTTGAGACGCAGCTATAACATTTGTATAGAAGACCTAATCGACAAACGGGGGAATCGAAGTCCACGACTGGCTAGAGCTGGCAGGCACATTGGACATCGAGGGACCCATGGCCAAAGAAGTAGAACTGTAATGGGGTTCAGCCCGAGGGGTAGAGCGATCAGTCTGACCATGAGTCCTCCTCTTTGAAGAAACAGTAGTAGTCATAGCCAGAGCTTAAACTTGGCCAACATAAAAGGGAGGTCTCCCAACCATCATGTGAGCTGCCATGAAAATCAGAGTAAGAAGCATCCTAGATCAAATAGTCCTCCCTAGCTTTCCTTACTCTCCAGTAAATCTAAAAAAGTGTCGGCACACACTCTCTCATGAGCATAGGTGGATCTATCGGCATGGTCCTCTCCCTAGTGAACTAAGCCATCACTCACTCCCATAGAAAGAACACTATCTAAATGGATAAGCCTAAGTGGATCCACTTCCCAGTAAAGGTAATGCCAAAGGCGAGGGGCCCCACATCCCTAAGAACATTAGGATCAAAGGGCATCCAAACAACCTAAGAACAATAGAGCAGTAGCCAACAATTTGCTCAAAAGGAAAAAATAGAAGCTATCTAGAGCTTACCTTAATAAATGTGGGCAAAATGCACCTATAGTCATCAAAGGTAAAGAAGACTTTCTTAGACAGCCAGGACTCCAGGAATCACATCCTCCCATCGGTAGTGGTATCTGATCCCTAATAACAATCCTGGGGCAATATCACGAATGTGGACGAAGGCCCAAAGTTGCAAAGAAAACCAAGTCAGTAAAACAACAAAAGGCAAGACATTAGAAAATAATCTAAAAGGAAATATTATCCTCCCATGCAATAGGAGCTGTGGTGATACCAGTCCCTTTAGCTCGGGACAAGATGCCCATCCGTCGTTATGCCGTGACCAGAGTGACTCCTGTTAGTCATAATCACCAAGTGCGTCCAGGTCATCCAAAGAGTGTAGGATCCCTAAGTCAATCCATCCAGACTCATTGTATGCAAAAATGGTAGACATAATGATTAGTAGATAAACCCGGGCACACTGGTCAACAGAATAGCGGGTCAGATTCATCCGGGATAGGAGCCCAAGTAAGCTATTCTGAGAGACTAATCCTATAGATTTATTTAGCAGCTCCCCCCCAAGTAAAGTAACCAAGGCAAGGCCAGGCCGTAAATGACAGGAACATTCTCGAAGCGCATGCCCATTAGACATACCCACTCAAGCGGGATCATGGTCATCTCCCCCATCAGTAAATGGAATGTGTTAATGGTTTACTGCCACCTCTCAGCTAGAGACAACATCAAGATCCTATCTAGAGTATGCTAAATATCCAAACTCATCCAGCTTGACAGATGAGCCGGATCAATGCGACGAGCCACATCCTCAAACTGACAAAAAAAGACTATCACCCTAGTAAGCTTCGACCTAACACCTCTCTGGTTATAGGTAGCACCCTAGAAGTATGATTCTATCATTTTATTTCTGTTTCTATTTATTTATTCTAACTCTATTTTATTTTTTAGCTTAAAAATAAATTGTGATTGGAAAAAAGAAATGGGCCTAAAAAAGAGAGCATGTTGAAAAAAATGCAAAGTGTAAGAAAAAATGCACAAAAATAAAAAATGGCATAGGAAAAAAAGAAAAATAGAGAGAGAGAGAGAGAGAGAGAGAGAGAGAGAGAGAGAGAGAGAGAGAGAGAGAGAGAGATTCTAATTGATGTTAGTAATACTATTCTGATTTAGAAAAGAATTGGAATCATAATTTCTTTGAGATAACTATTGATAAAATACCACAAGGAAGCCATGCCAGCTTACGTGCTCTTGGTGATTCTGTAGAAGCAAAGCATTCAGGGTTATAGTGGGCTCATAACGGTCCATTGACAAATGATCAGAAGTATCCAACTCGAGAAAAATGACAGCGGCTGCGAGACCCAGTTGGCTAACAGATGAATTAGGAAGCTCACTAAACAATGCCTCCTCAGTTGTGTAAAACTTCTGATCATCGAAAGAAGGGATAGTTTCTCCTTCTAATGAAGTATTCAACAACGCCAACAAATCCTTGTGTTGCGAGCCTTCGACCAGTATCATCTAGAAAAAAGCACTTGAAAAAGCAAATTCAGGTAGAAGTTGAGAAAGATTTAGAGAAGATATGGCAAGTAAGCTTCTCTAAAGCGCTATTTATAGGAAAACCTCCTTTACCTTCATTAAATGAGTTTACACTTATCAGTCATGTTTTCCTCTAAACAAGACTGCTAAGGTGGGCAACTGTGAACTCTAATTTTTACACCATCAAATTCAGCCCATTAATACAAGGCCAACAATTTAAATTACGCTCAAATCAGACCTCAAATGTACCTAGAAAATCCCAAAAAATGAATAGAATCAAACTAGATCGGGCTTAAAAAATCAGGCCCAACGCGTTTGGTGCCAAATGCATGCATTTTGGTTTTTCTCGGATTTTCTGACTCGGTTTTCTATTGATATGATCCTCTAAGTCAGTTTTCAGAAACTTTTTTACAATGTTTAATCTGACTCCAGACGCTCTAAAACACTCAAAACCTCCCCAAACATGATTAAAGACACTAAAATTACACCAAATCGATCCAAAACACTAGTTTCTGCCTAAAAGCCTTCACTTTTTGACGGTTCCAATTAGACTCGGGTTTCAATTTTCATAAGCATACTCTAATTAGACATCAATTAGTCCTATGCGAACACAACGAAGACACGATCTGGGTTCATCAAGCTTTCAGAGAAACTAGTCTCAAAATCTCGAAAGCCAAAGGTAAATATGGTATAGTATTTTTCATCCTTTTGGTTCTGAAAAAGCCCTTAATTAAACAAGACATTTTTCATATTATCAATCAATTATTTTTCTGAAGTAATTCAAATTTAAGCCTTAAATGAACTAGGCGATTCACGTAATCCAAAATTATTTTTAATCAAATTCTGAAGTGATTAAAAACCTATTCAAATAATCTTTTTTTTAATAAAAAATAGAGTAGCTTCTGAACCAACCAAATTGCCACCCATTGTTTTTCAGAACAGTCCCCACCTTTCATGAGAAGGGAGAACCGGATGGGGTTTGATTCCCATTTAATGGGATACACTGGCAAGCCAACTAATGGCTTCAACTCCAAAAATACATTTTTATTCTTTATTTCCTTTTATTTTTATTATCTCTATTATTTTTTTTTTCAATTCACACCTTGCTGTAATGGTTTGTATTGTTAATATTTCTATTTTGAATTTATATTAGGGAATGTGTGCCCTTTCTAGATCCATCAACTGGAGAAGGGATCCCCTATTAATTTGCCATTTTATGATGTAATTAATTTTTATCTTCTTTCTTTGGGTATGTGTATCTTCTCTAGAACCCGCAGTGGGCTAGAGGAAGGACTCATTGTTTATTATTTTTCTGCCTTTATCACTTTATGGATGTCATGCATAATTGTCCATTCATGCATCATTATTTTCCATGCTTAAATGTTCACGTATCACGTGGTATGCCATGCATACATGAAACCATGTTTTAACCAAAACTATACATTTTCTTAAGTAAAATATGTTTAGAACTAGGAAAACTCTTTTTCTAAAATTTTTTATCTAATCATGAATCCCCAAACTGAACTATGGTTCGAGGGTCAGGCTTTTCTAAAATTAGGTAACTATTCATGTTTTTTTTTTCAAATTGGAGTTTATCAAATTGGTTTCTTAATCACCTAAGAAAAAAAAAATTTTCTTCAAGATTAGGTGGCGACTCTTAACATATCACACGTGCACACCAACAGACACATGTGGAGTGTACAAATGTGGGACCTGGCCACAACTGCAATGCCCTGCGCAATCTAACCCCTCATGGTCAGTTTCCTTGAGCCATAAACTTTAAAGCGTGCTGGGAAATCCCATAGGCTTCGAACGGGGCCTCACAAAGTGGTGTTTAATGATATCCTTATGGTGTATATTTATATTAATCTATACTTTTTTTTCCCTTTTCTATTATTAATTACTTGCTTTTCTAGGCTATTGGCGAAGTTGAAAGGGTTATTTACAAGGAAAGGGTGGCTCTTTCTTTAGGGAATTCCAAGGGCTAAGAAAATGAAGTCGTCGAGGAGTGTGTACTTGTAGCAACTGAAGACCAGAATCAACCATCAAATTCTACTCATTAAAGGGTTTTTTTCCTCCCACTTCTTATCATGAACTCCTAAAGAAGTTAGGGGGGGGGGGTGTGGGTTGGGGTGGAATTAAGGGAGTAATAGGCATGCAAACATTCGAAGCCCTCTTCAAGTGTTGGATATTGGGATAACATATCTGAGGGACTTGGCTGAATGTTATAAGGTGGATGAGCTTACAATTATGATGGCCCAAAGAGTTATAATAAATAATAAAGTTCCTTCATGATAGATTGAATGGTTGATCGAGGATATTTTCAGCCCTGAAAGTGGTCGAGCCTTCTAGTAAGAGGCAAAGGACTATATAGTAGCCTCAAACAAAATGTCCCTCAATCATCCCTTGGCTTTAGGATTTCTCTCAACTAATGCCTATAGGCTTTCTTAGCTACTGATTTCCTAAATATAGTCCCTCCCCATGACTATATCTCTAATATAGAGGTCATTCTTACGATTTCTTCTTATTTTTCTCTCATTTATTTCCTTTTAACCTTCTTTTCTTCACTTGAAGAGGGTACTCCAGAAGTGGAAGTGTTGTGTCTCTTCTCTTCATGCATGCAAAGGAAAAAATGAAGACCATCATTAGAGTTTTACTTAGAAGGAATGTGAAATAAAAAGTCTTTGAAAGGGCCTTGCTGTGAAGGACCATACCCTCACTAAGAAGGATTAAGAATTTGCTAGGTTTAGGAAGGAAGTTGAGTCCTTAAGGAAGTAATTAGAGGAGAACGATATGTGGCTTAAAGCCAAGGACTCTGAAGTGTCTTCTCTCTGGGTCCAATTTTTCGAGGCTTAGGAATCAATTGAAAATCTCACTAGCTTTAATAAGTCACTCAACAGAGACTTGAAGATTGTCAATGGAGCCTTTAAATTTGCAGCTCGAAGAGCTAAAAGCCTGACGAAGCTCTTAGAGGATGAAGTTAAGAACTTTTTTCATTCTTCTTTGTTTCAAAAGTGGAGGATGAATAGAGAAATTCAGCTTCTCAATAAGATACAATAAGGCCTTAACTAAAATTTTTACCCTAAGATGGAAGAGTTCTTCAAACCAATCCTAGAGTACATGGAACTAGAGCCCAAGATGGGAGAATAATTTTAGTATTGGCTTTTTAACCATTTAGGACTTGCTATACTGAGACAGATAAAGACCCAACTTTTCTTATCCTTAAAAAAAATAGTGAAGGGGAAGGCCTCGTGAAAGACGATGGTAGCCCTTCTTGGAATAGACATTTTTGTACTATTATTCTTTTGTTATCTTTATACATTGTATCATTCTTTTTCTTATAATGAAAATTTTTCATATTCTTTTTACTTTATGATTGCATGTTTGAATGCATTTTTATTTCTTCTTTTAACTGTCTTCTTTTATTAAGGTGATTGATAAGCTTGAACCCACCAATCTTCTTATCTCTAATACTTTATTAGAATTTTATGCTTAGGATCAGCCTACACATGGAATAGACGTCAGCTTAGAAGGCTAGACTTTGAGCGTGGTAAAGATCCTTCAATACTTAAGTCAATATCTTTGGGTTTGGCAATGTTTGGGAGCTCCTTAGAGTCAAAAGAAGATACTATTAGAGTTTCTTAAAGAGTTTGTGGGTAGTAAACACACCTTGAAATGTCTGTCATACTAGATTATTTATAGCACTGGTTGGATTCCCAAGGGGGTAGGTGTCCGTATGATGTCATGTCACATGTAATAAGATGGAGGGGGCAGGACAGTGATCCCTTTTTGAGGCGGCGACACGTATTCTTGAGAACATCCCTTGAATATACTATTTAAAGAATTGATAAAGGCCTCTTTGACCTTCAAATGTGGGCCTTTGGTAGGCCCAACTTGATTTTCACCACTTGAGTTGTGATCTTATGTATTTTCTTTGTTAGGCTATTTTCAACATGGTTCATTTAATTCTCAAATCTAAGTCCAATGCTCTTTTAGTTGACCCATATCAGTGGTATTAATGCATCTCCAATAGAAGGTTTTTTTGGGTGGGGTTTTTTGAGTAAAAAGCTAAGGAGCTCATATGTTGCATTATAAGAGGTAGGTTTTATTCTTTTAGGATTTGAGTTTTTGTAAGGGGTTCTAAATTTAAGAGCTAGGTTTTTATATGATGTGGGTTTTGATTAATATTTTTTTTATTCATTTTTGTTTTTTTATCTCAAAATTAATTGGTTCTTTAAAGAGTGTAGGACTCATGAGAATAAAGTTGTTAAGGAGTTTTGGATTGGAAGGGAAGAGTTTTTTAAGAATGAGTTTTTAAACTTTTGATGTGGTGATGATGGCATGAGAAAAAAGCCATTGAAAGGGTTTTGCATTGGAGATGTCCTTAATTGTATAACATTTTCTAATTAATAAATCAACATATAATAATTAATATATCTATATATCTCAATAAAAAATTAATATTTTTATCATAATAATGAGATCTCAATCAACAGGTAGCTTAATTCAAATAACATATGATTCTTTTTTCATAATGAAAGGATTAATGGAGTGATGAGCTATATAATTAGGATATCCCTCCTGATAGGCTTATGACTTAACAACTTTTGATTGCTTTGTACCTTGAATTGGACGGAACAAATGATGGACTTGATGAGCCTGCACTGATAAACAAATGTGAGCTAAGAGGGTCAGGCTTTGAGCTTGGAAAAGACCCTCCGACGCTTAAGTAAGTAATGGGTTTATAATGCTTTAGGCTCAAAGAAGCCCTTAGAACGAAATATGGTTTTTTGGAGTTTTGGAATTAGGGCTTCATACCTTGAAATGTGTGCCAATATGAGGTATTTATAGTGTTTATGAGATTCTCAAGACAGACACTTGGCATGCTGAGAGAGAACTGTATGTAAGCTTCTTATAGACCAATGGAAGTGGTCCCTAAATGGGAATTAAACATGTGTCCTTGGGAGTATTCTTTCTTTATGTATACTATGGGTCCCACTATAGGGTCTCTTCAGTATGGTTCGTACTAAAGCCACCCTCATTAGGACATTGGGTTTGGGCCCAGTCTGCTGAGGCTTTCTAAGGTCGTTTCCTAAGACCTTGTAGGTCATGGGACTTTTCATTCTTGTTATGACTCGTATTAGTAACCCCCTTTTTCATTAGAGGTTAAGTAGCTTGAATTTCATTTCCTCTATTAAACAAACTCTAGCCGGAAGGACCTCCAATCCTTTGAGTTTAGCTTCGATCGGGTCGCCCTTACTTTGCAAGTCTCTTGGGACTTTTCAATTTGAAATTAATTTCTACTTTGTTGTCTTTTCTTAGGCTTTGACCTCCTATGTTGATCCCTTTTCTTCATTTTTTCTTACTGTTTTATCATCGGTCATAGAGACTGACTGAGCTTCATTCTTGTCCTTTCCCCTCTTGACCTTTCCAATTAAAATAGGATCTTTGATGTGTTTCATGCAAAAGCGGTGGTGTCAATGTTGAAGCCGAACTGCTTACCTATGATAAAGGGGGTTCCCTAGCCACGTGGCTAGTACATCATTTTAAAATAACTTATCACATGTTTCCAAATGGATGTAATAGTCAGGGATGTGAAGGATTTTCTAGAAGGTCTATATATACATCTTAATTTGACTTCTTTTCCCTCATACTTTCCCTTTTTCTCTACTAAAATCTTTTGCTTTCTTCCTCCATTTTCCACCTTTTCTTCTATCTTCTCTCTCCTTTTCAAATCTCATGGCTCGTACCAACTAACATTAGACAAGTTAGTCTAGGGAGGAGTTTATTAATCGGACCCCCGCCCTTGCTTGGCAAAATGTTGCTCCTAAGTCCAAAATAAACTGGAATGTCCTCAAAATTAATTTTGACAGCATTTCCCACTTAGTCTCTTTCTGACTTCCTTCTACTTTTCATCATCTCTTCAATGAGGATCCCAAGCTAAATATTCTCATGGGCCACGGAGACTATATTTTCTTCTATGACCAGATACTTCGTGGTCTGCTCTTAGCCCCTTCTCCTTTCTTCATAAAAGTCTTTAACCATTTTTGTGTGATCCCTTTCACTCCCATACTTAATTCGATATTAGATATTCATTATTTTGAGGTCCTCTATTTTTTTGGGGATCCTCTCTCCTTTTATGGAGTTATTTCAATTGTTTGACGTCAGAGTCTTCATGTCCTCTATAAAGCATAATAAGGCTGACAATTGGAAGCTTCGAATCTTCAGTCTAGAATATATAGGTCCCCATGAGGGTAGATTCAACTTTGATGGAGATTATCAAGAGCCTAAAAAGCTTGATTCCTACCTCCCACTTAACAAAGAGAACATGAATCACTTGTTAATACTGATCAGTTCGAAGAAGCTACTCAACATCAATGACTTGTGGCACAACAACCTCCTTTAGGACAAGGATGGTTGTCTCTCCATCCCATATTGCCTCGCGAGTCTACTAGGTAAGTACTTCTTTCATTCATCTTTTAGGTGTATGTTTCCTACTTTGATCCTCATCCTTTATCTTTTTCCAGAGAAACCCTTGAAACCTATGAATCATGACCTCTCCGCCATGCTAGGGATAAGGGGTAAAGAGGCAAAGAAAATGGTGCCAAAGCCTAACATTATGGGAATAATCCCTATTCGTGACCCTCGTATAGGAGAGCTATAACCCCATACCAAGAAAGAAATCCAAGTGGCCATTCAGTCTCTACATTTGAGGGAGGAAAACTTTCCACATCTCTCTCTCTCTATTTAGGGATTTTCCTCCTACAGTTGAAGTAGGTGTTTGAAGGTCAGCTAGGCCTCCACTTTGGCCAGTGGGCCCCCAAGCTGTAGTGAGGCCACTCCATCCTTTGAAGGTGGCTCTATGTCTATACCCCCTCCTATATTAGGCCCGAAGAGGCCAGCTCTAGAGCTTGCAGATGATGATAACGAGTAAGGGACTTTTTTTTTTATAAAGATGGTCAAGCATAAGTCAGAAAGGCACACCATGCCTAATCCCACTCTGAAGATAAATCAATCTTACCCAGCTCAAGGTCCCACTACTACCTCTTTTCATCCTCCTGGTCCAACTTCTCTTCAGCCTCTAGCCCTTGTTGCACTCAATTCTTCGATGGTGGCTCCCTCCTCCTCTATTCATTTAAAGCATCTCTTTAGCTTTGAAAAGTGGAGGCGCTATGAATAGTTTTTAATGTGCAACAAGTTTGAGAATAAGATTACCCAGATGCCACAGTTCCAATAGGTAGCTCGACATGTTCTGGATAGTATGGAGTTTTTTTTATAAAGATGAATAAGAATTCAACAAGTTTCTCTAGCTATTCTACAACAACTACAATCTACCATTCTTTAAAGATAGGCTGGTGGAGATATACAACTTCATCTTTAATAATAAAGAAGTTGTTGTTAAAGTATTCTTAGAGAAGGACCTGAAGGATGAAATTAATGAGCAGGGCAACAGAAGTAAATATAGGGAAGGTGAATCGCCAAAAGGATTCACATTCTGTTTTTCAAAAACTTTTTTCAAAAAATATACTTTGTTAAAACTCTTTCAACAAAACTAGGTTAGGCAATGTTTCAAACTCTTTGAAACTTTGCCCCAACCTAGGGTTTTAGTAAATACATTTTTTCAAAACTTTTTTAACAAAATCATTTGATATTTTAAACATTTTGAAAATCAATTCTATGTCAAAACTCTTTTGACATAGAGGGTTTAGACATTTATCAAACTCTTTGAATAATGACTAAACCTATAAAGGACCCATAACTTCAACCATGGATAATCTCACCAATTGTGTGCAAAACACAAGTTGAACAAAGAAAGGTTAGAAGCAAAAATACCTTTCACCTTCCTTTGTTAAGCTCCCCAAATATGAAGCCTCTAGCTTGAGACATACCTAGCTTTTCCCAAAAGCTTAATCTCTAATTCTCTTCAAGAAGCTTGAATCTTTTCTCATTGGTTACCCGAATATTTGATTCTTACTCCTTTACTTAAGAATTTGAGACTTGAGGATGGCTTTGGACTTTGATTGCTTCTCCACACTCCTTTCCCAAGGGTTAATTGAATATGAGTTTTTAATTGAAGAAATGTTCTTCAAAACAAACTTACTCTCACAATTTGGTGTGAATTTGAACCTTTCTCTCTCTAACTCTTAGAGAGCTTCTCTCTCTAGCTCATTGGAGAAGATGATGAATAGTTACTCCATCATCTTCTAATTGAGTGTGAGTGAGTGTCTTAGGCAAAAAGATGATACACTCACCTTATATAGCCCATACTTCCTCTCTCTTCCTTTTCCTTAAATAAAAGAGGAAAAAGAGGAATTATGTCTTGTTGACTTATTGACTATGATTAGTCAAAAAGTTAACAAGATTAAGGCCATAATTAGTAGGAATCAACTTTAAACCTTAAATAATCAAATCTCATGTGAATTAAGCTAACATCTCATGTTAAAATTAATTATTTTATTCATTAGTCTAAAACCATTTCAATTAGTCATATCCATTTGTATCTCATACAAACTAAGACTTGAAATTTCCTTTTTGTGAATTAAACATCCAGACATGCTAGCATCCTGTAAATTTAATTACATGTTTAATTCTATCACCATTAATAATTAGTTAAAATCTTTAATCAATCATTAATATGGTACATATAAGCTAATGGGAATTACCATTTAGTATGTGACTTACTAGGTTCATGTTCTAATTAGCAATGGAATAAAGAAAACCCTTTTCTTCCCACCAAGCGTGTTAACCTAATTCCACACTTAGTCTCATAAGTCGTGAGTGACATCTAGCATAAAATCATAACTACCTAATTAGAAATGAATGTTGGTGATCATATCCTTGACATAAGCATGGACCTCTCGGTCATAATTACCGTGCACTCGAATCCCTTCATCACGAATTTTCGATCTCAGCTAGGGTCATGGAAGAAATCATACCCTATGTGCTAGATCATATGACTTATATCCGGTATGAGATCTCGATAAACCAGTTCCAACTAGAAACTCTTTATAGTGAACCTTATCCACTCTTATCAAAGAGTTGCATATCAAGAACAACCAGAAGTCATAGGATTCCTTCCATGGTTACCTAAGTTAATCAACCCTTTCTTGGTTAAACACTTATCTCAACATACCAATGATTATGGACACCACATGCCATATACCAATACATGACTAGCATCGGTATGTAACCAGTAACAAACCACAACCACCAATATGACAGATAACATTTCACTTCAAGTATAATGATTATATGAACAATCATGATCTAAATGATGTGATATTGACTAGTAGGCAATGACCCATGTATCCATCATCAAAAGTCATTGTTCAACTTACTCATACCATGAGTATGCTCACGCGTTGTCATGACATCAAATGTCTGTAGCATGA
>CAOJBK010877285.1:0-12009 GCA_948294925.1 Codiaeum variegatum | reverse complement strand
CTTGGAGGTTGGATTTAGGAGTCTCATAATGGGACTGGGGTGTGACAGCTCTCTGTAGTGTGAAGGACAAGTGTTGATTTGGGAGTGAGTTCGATCCCACGAAGTAGTTAAGTACCCTTCAGGGTAGGGGTCCGGTAGCGAAGATTCAGGGTAGGCGCCCAGTGGCGAAGGTTCGGGGTAGGCCTTCGAGGATAGGCCTCTAAAGGTCCACCTTCAAGGGTAAGGATGGAAAGTCCTCTCTGATGCTTTGGTTAAGCTTAGACTAAATCGGTTAGCGTAATCTTAAACCCATATTAGGGAGTATTGTGGGTTGACTATAAGGTGCAATATGGAGTTAGGACCAATGGTGTTACCTGATTTTTGCAAGATCTTAGTGGGTTGGATTTCAATCTCACAATCAACTTTGAGTTTTATTCTGTCAACAGTATAGTAATAGAAAGTTATCAAGTTTTCGTTTAATGTTGATGCTTATTGTTCTTCAATTTGATATAGATATTCTTGCTTGAAAATCATTTCTCCTAAGTGCAAGTCCAATAGTATTTTAAATGAAACTCCTTTATTTTAGGGAGTATATTTTAGTTTGAACATTTCCAACAATCTTTTAAACTCATTCATTTCTTAAAATATTTTAAGGAGCTACATTCTCTCTTCTTAAACTTGAGGAAGAATAAATTGATTCTTAAGAGATTTTTTATTATCTTTATCTTAAAAAATTTGAAATATGGAGTGAGATGAGAAGGGTTGCTAGAATACACACATATTCAAATATGAATTAACAATAAAGAGTGATTTTTTTTAATATAATAGGAAGTGAAATAATAAGTATTGTTGGACTTGTTATAACTAGTTCACCGTTGATGAGGTTTCCAACTATAGAGTCAATCATATCCTCTGAGATAGGGAGAGTTTATTGCGTAGTTATTGAGTTTACAGAGGTTAAAGCACTTGTTGGATCATTTGTTTTATACCTAAGTCCTAACATGTGAAAAGTATGAGATTTAAATATTTAAAATTTTAAAAAAATAATAAAAATGAAATTTAAATAATGTAACTTTTTTATAAAATAGAGACAAGGGAAAGTTTCAGCATCACCAGCCTCTTCCACCAAATTATTCATTAAGAATCAAGAAAGAATAAGAAAATCATCCATTTCAAAGACGTAAGGTAGAAACTCCACAAATGTCATGGACCAATAAACTAGCTATATACCTTACATAGGGACATCAAAATAATAAATGTCTAACGAAAGATTGGACCCAAAATGGGCTAACCAATCTACACAAACATTAGGCTCCTTATAAATATGATACAATTTCACATTCCATCCTTTGTTAACAAGATTTTTAGCTCCCTTTATTAGTCCACAGAGATTACTTGGCTCAATGTCCTATTGTTGCACTATATTGGCAATCTATGCATTACCCACTTCAACTAAAACATTTATGAAGCCCTTATCCCAGGAAGAATGAAGACCAAGAACCACTCCTCATAGCTGTGCCATTGTAATGGTACAAAAGCCCAAATTAGTTGCATAGCCACCATGCCAATTCCTATTGATGTCGCTTAAGAAGCCACCAGCTGAAGCTCGATTCCCAACCATTAACAACGAGCCATCATAATTCAATTTTATCCAATCTGTAGGAGGAAAGTGCCAACTGATATGCCTCCACATTTTATTCTTGCTAACCTTCTAATCAAGAGAAAAATCTTTCGCCTGTACAACCTCAACAACAAAGGACATGATAGTAAAAATAGGAATGAAAACAACAATAAAATCATCATCGAAAATTCTTCTATCCCTCCAACTCCACAAATTCCAAATAGTCACAACAAAACTCCATATCAGAGTTGTGGACTTCTTCCATTTTTCAGGTTCCACTAAAGCAGCTCTCAAAATTGAGAGACCAAAAATTTGAAGTAGCAAAATTCGATGGCAGCAGACCCCTCCATATGTTGTCAACCAATACACAGTCCCTCAAAACATGTGACAGTGTTTCCTTACTTAAAAGGCAGCTTGAGCAATAAGAGTCATTAGTTAAATGTCTTATATATCTTTCCTAATTCATGAGAAGCCTTTGGTGCATCAAAATCCAACGAAAAATACGAATCCTCTGAGGATCCTCCCATTTCCACACTAAGTCCCACTTTTATTAATAACATAAGGAGGGTTGGCAGCAATACAAGTATGCAAACTTCACTGAAAACTTACCTAAGGAAGTGAAGCCCCAATAGACTTTATCATTGTCAACATTCATACTAAGGACCAAAGTAGCTGAAAGTTTAAGTAAAATTTGGAAGGGCAATTAATTTTGCATATAACTCCAATTCCACTTACCATTGTTGGTTATAAAAGCCTTGATAGGAAGCTTAACTTCAGTTTCACCAATGTTGGACGCCGAAAAATTCTCAAGAGGCTGATTCTCAAGCTGACAGTCTCTCTAGAAGAGGATAGTAACACTGCTACCCTCACCCCACCTAGTACTAAGCAAAGCCCAATGCCAAACTCTCCTTATATCCCTCCAGATATACGAAGAATTATAGCTTTTAAAGTGAGTAGTCATTATCACATTGACCAACCCATATTTAGAATGTAAAATTCTAATCCAGAGGGCATCCTTCCTATGAATAAAATATACAAAGTATCGAATGGTGGAATGGTCAGTGAAGATGATGACCTTGGAACCAATCAAGTAAGGTCGAAACTTGTCCAAAACATAGACAATTGCAAGCATTTCCTTCTCGATTGTTGCATAATTGACTTGAGCATCATCAAAAGTTATACTTGCATAGTAAATTATATGGAACCTCTTATCCTGCCTTTGACCAAGCATGACCCCTATAACATAATCACCAGCATCGCACATCAACACGAATGGAAGGCTCAAATCTGATGGTTGCATGATAGGGGTAGTTGTAAGAGCTTCCTTAAATCGATTGAATGCATTAATGCAAGCCTCGTTGAAGTCAAACACTGCATCCTTGTTCAACAGTTCACACAAGGATTTGGAAATCTTTGAAAAACCTTTGATGAAATGGCAGTAGAACCCCACATGGCCAAGAAAACTTTTAATTCCCTTCACCGATGATGGTGGTGACATTTTTTTAATTATGGAAATCTTTACTTGGTCTACTTCGATGCTGGCTTAAGTGATTTAATGCCCAAGAATTATACCCGCTTGCACCATGAAATGACATTTCTCTCAATTCAAGACAAGATTAGTTCTTCACATCTCTAAAAATCTTTAGACAAATACTCCAAATAAACATCAAAAGTATCACCATAAACAGTAAAATCATCCAAAAAAACTTTCATGCATTTTTCAAAAAAATAAAAAAATACAGCCATCATGAATCTTTGAAAGGTAGCGGGGGCATTGCATAACCCAAAAGGCATGCACTTATAGGAAAATGTGCCATAGGGACAAGTAAAAGTGGAATTTTCTTAGTCTTCTGAGGCTATTGGAATTAGAAGGTACTCGGAGAAATCATCCAAAAGACAAAAGTAAGAGTTGCCTGCTAACCTTTCCAACATTTTATCAATAAAAGATAAAGGGAAATGGTCTTTCCGGGTGATATTATTTAATTTTATAGAATCAATGCACATGCACCACTCGATGATGGTCCTAGAGGGTATCAATTCATTATTTTCATTTTCAACTACTAAGATACCCCTTTCTTAGGTACTACTTGTACCAAACTTACCCATGCACTATCCGAAATTGGATAGATAATTCTGGCCTTAAGTAACTTGGTTACTTCGACCCTCACAACATCTTTCATGTTAGGATTTAGCCTTCTTTTATTTCCAATAACCAGTTTATGGAGATCTTCCATAGATATTCTATGCATGCAAATCAAGGGGCTAATTCCTTTTATATTTGCCAAAATCCACCTAATTGCTTTCATGCATTTTCTAATCAAATTCAAAGTTTTCTCCAATTGGGTGGAATTTAAGCTAGCATTCACAATAATAGGTCAAGTTTCATTAGGGCTAACGAAAGCGTAGCTCATATGTTTGGGAAGTGGCTTGAGCTCCACCTTTGGTGCTTCCTCTTTGGAGAGCTTTGAAAATTGCCTCTCCACCTTCAACTCTTCCATTCCATGCCCTTTCTTAACCGAAACTTGCTCTTATGCCTCTAACACTTGTGCCCATGCCGCAATTTCAACACTTTCACCTTGGGGGCTAGCATCTTAGGTGAGGCAAATTTTAAGAGGATCTTTCATGCAAGTTTTATCAAAGACCTCTTGCACTACCTCATCAATCATATCAACCCAGAAGCAAAACTCCATAAAGGATGGGTACTTAGTCGCTTTAGGAATGTTGAAAACTACTTGCTCATCACCAACCCTCAATGTAAGCTTACCATATCTCACATCAATCAAAGCTTCGGCCGTAGCTAAAAATGGCCTTTCGGGAATAAGAGGAATTTTGAAATCCTCTTCCATATCCAAGATAACAAAGTTAACCGGAATGTAGAACTTGTTAACCTTTAAAAGCACATTTTCAAGAATACCCACCAGATACTTTATCGAATGATCGACTAGTTGCAATAGAATCTTGGTTTTTGTGATCTCACCAAGTCCTAACTTCTTAAAAATAGATAATGGCATCAAGCTAATACTTGCTTCAAGATCACATAAGGCTTTTGCAAACTCAATAGTGTCAATCATACATGGAATATAAAAGCTTCCGAGATCCTTTAGCTTCTCCGATAATCTCTTTTAGATTATGGCATTACCCTCTTCCGTGAAAGGAATGGTAGCTTGTTCTTCTTAGCTTCTTTTGTTTGAGAACAACTCCTTGAGAAATTTGACATAAGTAGGCATTTGAGCCAAGGCTTCCACAAATTGAGTGTTGATGTGGAGTTGCTTGAATATGGAAAGAAATTTCTCATATTGTTGGTCCAACTTAGCTTTTCTAAGCCTTTGAGGGAATGGGAGGGAAGGGACATAAGGCTTAGGTAGTACCTTAGTCTTTTCCTTTTTAGCCTTAGGTGCTTCTATAACTTCTTCATTCTTCTTTTCAAGAACTCCTTCCTTAGGTAGAACCTCTACCTCATCCTACTCAACTTTCTCCTATTCTTCAACACTAGTAGCCTTTGTACTAAGTGGGGGATATTCAAGGTGCTTTCCACTTCTAAGAGTAATTGCATTACAATGGTGTTGTATTTCATCTTAGTTGGCGAGGCTCCTTTTTCTCTTGCATTCAAAGAACTTGCTATTTGGCCCACTTGGGTTTCAAGGTTCCTTAATGAGTTTTCAAGGTTCTTATTTTGGGTGGTAAGTTGTTATAACTTAGCTTGTACCATGTCATATTTCTTCTCCACCTTCTCAAACCTATCACTTGTAACACTCATGAATTTCTCCAATAGTGATTAAAGGTTGGACTTGGGTTATTGGTTTTGATAGTTTGGTTGGGTTCTTTGGAATGGTGGTTGGTAGGGTTATTTTTGGTGTGAAGTGTTTCTCCATTGGTTATTGGAACTAGAGGCTTGGTTTCCCAAATTTCCCCTTGAGAGGTTAGGATGATTTTTCCATCCCGGATTATAGGTATTGAGAAAGGGTTATTTTGGGGTCTTTGGTTTTGGTTTGACACAAAGTTGACTAGTTTATGTTGGTAACACTCCATGGTAGCATGACCTCCTCCACAACAATCACAACTCATCAGTTGGGCTACTTGAGAAGGCAAAGCTTCTATCTTCTTAGCTATCAAAGCAACTTGAGAAATAAGCATGTTTATATCATTGAGCTCATGTATTCCCCCAACTTTCTTTTGACTCTTCCTCTCATCTGACCAATGGTAGTTGTTGGCGGTCATACTCTCTAGCAATTGTACAACTTCATTCACATTCTTGTCCATGAGAGCACCACCGACAGCGGCATCAATGTGACACTTGATAGAAGTAGACAACGCATTGCAGAATGTTTGAACAATCAACCAATTCGGCAGACCGTGATGATGACATCTTCTTTGCAATTCTTTAAATCTTTCCCAAGCTTCATATAAGGACTCACCATCATGCATCACGAAGCTTGTAATGTCATGCCCCAATTTAGTTGTTTTACCCGATGGAAAATACTTACTAAGAACTTGTTTTTCATGCTTCCCCAAGTGGTGATGGATCCAGCTTCAAGGCTACCATACCAAAACTTAGCATTTCCCGTAAGTGAGAAAGGAAATAATAGAAGCCTAATTGCATCTTTTGTGACTCCATTGAGCGATGGTGTCACAAATCTCTAAGAATTGAGTTAGATGAATATTGTGGTCCTCTTAGTCGGTTCCGTCAAATCTTGATTGTTGCACCATTTGGATCAAAGCGGGCTTCAACTCAAAATTGTTTGCATCAACTCTAGGATTTTCGATTGGAGCTCTAATTCCATTTGTATCCGGAAGAGAAAAAGTTATGAATGGTTGATTCAAATTATCTGCCATTGGAAATTGTTCTTGCACCTTTAAGTGCTCTTCTTCAACAAACAACTTACCCAAGAGTGTTTCCTCTTCTACTACCCTCTCTACTTCTAATGTTGTTTCTTGCTTAATGGTTTGACTAGGTTGCCCAAATTTCTCTAAGAGCAACCTTTCCCTTCTTGCTTTGTTGTTGGCCCTACAAGTTTTCTCAATTTTCTGGTGTGTAAGGAGGTAATTGAGAATCTTTGTCTTTTCTCATAAACCAACAAAAATTCTTACAAAATTAAACACAATGCAATATTAAGAAAAATGGTTAAATTACCAAAAATTTCAATTTTTTTATATCAAATTATGCCTCCCTAGTAATGACGCCAAAAACTTATTAGGCTATTTTTGCTACCGTAAGTGCACAGGTTAATCGTAGTACAAGTTTTAAAAAGTAAGAGTTATCGTCCCACAAGAAGGCAAATTTGATTACCAAACTACTATAAAAATTTTAATATTTAATCTAATTAAAAACTTAATGAAATTTGATTTAAATGCTAAAACTAATAAAAAAGCTAAAATTGATAATTATAAGTAAAAATCGATATTAAAGGCAACCTAGAGTTTAAACTTCAATTGGTTACCAAATTAATGAAACAACATATGCCAATTGAATCCAACTATTTAATTGGGTACTTTAGATTAATCTCATAAATTCAACCAATTTACTATTTCAAGTCAAATTGATAATACCTACATTAATTACACATCTATTTTCATGATAGCATAAGTTAATATGGGTTCATTAAATATTTAAGAGATAATAAATAAGAACCACCTAGACTTATCTATATTTCTATGCAACAAATTCTATATTTATTTCTTTAATGAACTGACATAGTGATTCCACTTTCCCTTCATCTCACTATGCCTTAAATTATTGTAAATGGTGGTTAATCACATAAATCAAAAGAATTAACAAACACCCAATCAAATATGTGAAGAAAATTTCATATATTAATTTCAATAATTAGTTCCCAATATCCATCTAAACTCTAGATTTAAAATCTAGGTACTCATGACAAAGTTAATGAAAGATATATAAAAATCAAGAAAAATCCAAATGGAAAACATGAATAAACTAACAAAATGAGATGAGAATAGAGTTAGAGATGCTCTTAGAAGTCTCTAAATGGCTGAAAAAAGAGGGGCGATAAGCAACTATCTTCCCCTTCTTTAAGCTCTTGAAGAACTCCTTTGAAATGCTCTAAGCCACAATCTTCAATATTGAGAGAATATATCTTTGATAGTGTCAAAAGTTGTTTAAAAACTCAATCTTTATGGTTTTTCTAGCCTTTGGAATGTTTTCTTAGTCCCAAAATTTGCCCAATTAAAAACTAGGTCATTTTGGGCTTTCTTAGCCTCTTAAAAGCGCTGAAAATTCATTAATCCTATAATTTCAGATAGTGCATAGCCCTGTGCACATTTCTGCTGCACAACCCTATGCAAATTTTTGCACTTTAAATTCTTCACTATTTTTCATTCCTTTACCTTTTCAATCCTTTTCTCCATGGTTTTTCCTCATTTTGCTATGATTTTGGACCTAAGATATGAGAAATTAATCAAGCATTAGTCTAAAAGTTTAAAATAGTAAAATTGATTAAAAACTTGATAAATTCTCTTGAAATTGAAGCTAAAACTCTCTAAAATTTAAGAAAATTATATGAAATATATAGTTGAAATTCTAGTTTAACAATTAGTAGCAAAGGGATACTCACAGCAATTTGGCATCGACTATAATGAGACATTTGCTCCAGTTGCACGACTTGATACAATTCGAGCATTAACCGCATTAGCATATCATAAGAAATGGAAGATATATCAGCTAGAGATGAAGTCAACATTCCTCAATGACTATCTTGAATAGGAGATCTATGCAGCGCAACCTCAAGGGTTATAGGTACAAGGAAAAGAAGACAAAGTGCTCCAATTAAAAAGGCCCCTGTATGGGTTAAAGCAAGCTCCACATGCTTGGTACAATAGAATAGATGACTACTTCACCAAGAAAGGGTTCGAGAGGAGTAAAAGTGAACCAACACTATACATCAAGACTCAAGGCACAAATAATACTCTCATTATTTCTCTATATGTTGATGATCTCATCTACACAGAAAATAATGAGAAAAGGATTAAGGACTTCAAAGAAGACATAATGAAGACGTTAGAGATGACCGACCCAGGCCCGAAGCGTTATTTTATTGGGATCAAGATAAGTCAAATAGAATATGGAATCTTTGTCTCATAAAAGAAATATACAGAAATTCTCATAAAAAAAGTTCAAGATGGAAGGATGCAAGATAGTTGCAACTCCACTTGATAGTAACAAAGTACTCAAAAAGGAAGACGGCTTGCCAAAGGCAAACAACACATAGTTTTAATGTCTTATTGGAAGTCAACTCTATTTGATAGTTAATCAACCAGACATTATGTATGCAACAAGTCTACTATCAAGATTCATGCAAAGTTCAAGCCAAGTTCACTATGGAGCAACAAAACGGGTTCTTAGATATCTACAAGGAACAAAGAACTATGGCATATGGTATGAAGCCACGCTTGACTTGAGACTAATTGGCTACACGGACAATGACTGGGCAAGATTAATAGATGACATGAAGAGTACATCAGGATACACATTCACACTAGACTCGTGAATATTTTCTTGGGTATAAAAAAAAGCAAACTACAATTACTCAATCATTAGTAGAAGTAAAGTATATTGTAGCGATATTGACTACAAGCCAAGCTATATGGTTAAGAAGAATATTTGAAGACATGGGAGAGTCACAACACGAAGCTACAGAAATCTACTGCGATAGTAAGTCAGCAATAACAATGATGAAGAATCCTATATTTCATAGCAGAACTAAACACATTAGTATTAAATATCACTTTATCAGAGAAGCCAAGACAAATAAGGAGATACAACTAAAGCATTATAAGACTGAAGAAAAATTAGCTGACATTTTCACAAAGACATTATCTAAAGCAAAGTTCGAGTTATCGTGTGACATGATTGGAGTAACCAAAATGTGCAGGAGCATTAGAAAATGTTGCACATTTTTTAAATTAACTAGAATATACTTGTAGTGTATAGAAAACAAGTAAAAAAAATAATGGATATCATTTGTGTAATTAAGGAAATTTCTAGACCTTTAATTGTAGGCCACAAATTAAGGTCGTTTGAATGAAAACCACTTACCATAACCACCTATAAATACATTTGTATTTATTTGAAGTGAAGTAAGCAATAAAAACTACTTTCTTTACTATTAGCTATTCCCACTCGACACTCTTCCTACACTTTTTGTTTTTTGTCCCAATCACCATAAATTCCAAAATCAAAAACTATTTTATACCAACCTATACAAAAACTATTTTATCAAAATTCTATTCTACACATCTCATTACCACTCACTAATTAACATCTAAATTTAAAATATTTTTTCTATAAATTCCACTAAGATTTTTTTTAATCTATAATTTTACAGTTTTTTATGGCTATAATACGTTGTTATTTGTCCAAATTTGGAGTTGCATTGGGTTTCATGCCTAAATGTCAAAGGCCCAAAATTTTGACGGATCATAGTAAAATGGGCCTTAGATTAAATCCCAGTGTATTCTAGCTATGTTGTATCATCTAGGCTTTATTCCTTGGTAAAAAAAAAAGTATCTAGTATGCTGCTGGAGAATGTGCAAGAGAACCAACAGAAGGGACATCTTCCTCTTACAACTAACGATGAAATCAAAACAAACATCATTAAGAATTTTTTTTTTTTTAAAAAGCCATTTTATATTAAATACTGACAGTGGCATCCCTCAAGAACATCAATAAATCAGCATGATCAATCATCTACAATTCAACAAAATTATCAAAACTCGACTCAAAACCTTAATTCCAAATTAATTAAAATCGATTATATGAATTCGCTATTTTCACTCGAGATGATTATTAATCATATTATAAAAAAATTTTAAAAATTTAAAATCATATTAAAAGATTTTACTCCAAGTTAATTTAAATTTATCATTTCTTTTTTAATCACATTTATTTTAAAATGCTCTAATTTTTTAATCAGAGCATTTAAAGATCTATGCCGCATATGCACAACCATCTTATTCTTCCTTCTTATAACTTATTTTCTATAGAGACAATTATAACTTTATTCCTTATATACTCATTACGGATTCTATTTATTCTAATATTGTCACATATCTATCATAGCATACTCATTTCGGCAGCACAAAATTAAAAACACTTATCGTACTTTTATAATACAACATAAACTTCCGTACATTAGCGGATATCACCGTGACACAAAAAAATAAAATGGAGACATATAGCCCAGAAAGTAAAGAACTAGAGAAGCTATCAGACAACTTTGATTCTAAACTTCACCAAGAAAAATTGACAGAGTTAATTAAAATCAGAGAAGAATTGTACAAAGCCAAAGACAAAGCAATGCAATCATGGTTAGATTCCAAGCCATTAATTGACGAGCTAGAGAGATTACAAACAAATGTTTCAACTGCTAAAAACAGAGTATCAATGTCTAATATCATAATCTCAGATCTCGAATCCACTGATGAACAAATCAAATCGAAAATGGAGGTCCAATCCAAGTCGAATAAGACTATCAATGAATTATCATATACTCTACAACAAAAACACGAAGAATCAGAATCAGACGAAGAGCGAAGAACAAGATTGAAATTAAAGCAAGAGTTACAGAGAGTCTAAAACATTAAAGCTGATGCTTCGAGCTGTGAAAATTGAATTAGAAGCTTTTGCTACATCAAAAGAAGAAACAAGGTAAATTAAGAGTGATTTTGAAAGAGATAAGAGTAATACAGTTGTGCAAAAGATTATTATGCGTTAAAGAGAAGAGCTAAAGAAGAAACAGCTTTTGCTAAGTGGAGAGTTTTTGTTTCCATGGAACAGAGGCGTGCTGCAGAAGAAAGTAAGAATTTTGCTTTATCGAGATTGAAGGAATTAGAAAGAAGAAAAATCAATGAAGAAGAAGAAAATTTTCTTGTTCGAAGCATTTCGAAGTTGTTTGAGTAATTAACTACTACTAAAATCAGTCAGTTTGTGATCAGAACAAAAATAAGACCGAAAAAATGTTAAACTTTGTATTTTTTTTTCTGCAAAATCTATTGAATTCTCTTCTTTAAATCAGACTACTTTTTTCAATATCACAACAATTCGATATCTTCTTCCAGATTTTAGCTGATTAATCACAATTCATACAAACTCAAAGAAAAATTCACAGAACACAGCTAGAAAATTAACTGCATATCTTCTTTTTTCAAAAGAAAAAAAAAAGAGTTTCATCAAAACGACGCCGTTGCTTTTGCAGGAATAGAACATAAAATTGTTGGCCCCAACGAGAAAGGGCCATACCACAAGTTTCTTTTTCTGAAAAGGCCTAATGGCTTAAATTTAAATGGCCCAATAATAATTAATTCCATTTATATTTATTTTTTTCAAAATTGCCAGCGCCTTGAAGCGAAAGACTTCCCCCGAAGAGAGATTCTATGAGCATATCCCGCACTTG
>CAOJBK010877269.1:0-15602 GCA_948294925.1 Codiaeum variegatum | reverse complement strand
TTGAAACTTGCTTGCTTTTTGGAGACTCTTCGCTTAGGAACCAGTTTGGACTTCTTGTTGGGCTTCTTGGTTTTTTAGATTTGACTATGTTCCACAATAATGGCCTTAGCCACAGGAACATTATCTCTCCTTTTAGCCATTATGCTACCCTCCTCTATTCAAAGTTTAACAATCATCCTCTTAATGTTCATCTCCTTTCGTTTGTGCTTCAAATAGCTCTTGAGATCTTTCCAAGCATGGGGCAACTTCTCAATGATAGCTGCCACTTAAAAGGTTTCGCTCAGCATCATTCCTTCAGTAAGGATTTCAGACAGAATGATCTAAATTTCTTGAACCTAACTCATTATAGTCTTATGATATACTATTTTATAGTGTAAGAATTGGCCTACAATAAATTTCTTAGTGCCAACATCTTCAGTTCTATACTTATGGTCTAATGATTTTCATAGTTCTTTGGCAATTCTTTTCCCTATATATACATTATATAAGGTGTCACTAATTCCATTCATTACATAATTTCTACACAAGAAATTCGAATGGTGCCAAGCATCAATTGTCTTTGCAACTTGAATATCAATTTCCCCTTCTTTGGGCTTGGGAGCATCCTCAATCAAGGACTCGCAAGATTGAAGGTGGTCAAGTAAAATAACATCTTTTGTTGTCATTTTTTTGAACTTCCACCCGTTGAATTTCTCTGGCCTCTCAATATGATTGACCGGAATTATCACAGGTGTTGTTTCTTTCACCATAGAGGTGACAATAGTAGCCACAGAGGTTGTTCTATTCACCATAGAGGTGACATTGGTAGGAGAAATTTGTCCACGCATAGTAGGCAATTAAGACATTTCATTTTCCATTTCAAATCGATAGTCTGTTTTAAGATTGTTAAAAATAATAATATCGTAATTCGTTGTGAATACAAAATTACAATGAATTACAGCACATAAAACTAAAATTGCAAAAATAAACAACTGAAATTACAATCAGAAAAAAATCTTACAACAAAATTACCATACTAAGCACCTAAACAGAAGAAGGAAACTATCTAAATAGTATTAAGAATCTGCAGCCACCCCCATCCCTGCATGCGTAGAGAGAACTTCTCTTTTAAGGCTTGTTATCAACTTTAAATAGAAGTATATATATATATATATATATATATATTCACTCACTTCTCCAATATGGGATAAATTTTCATTTCTTTCACTTTTACCATATCAAATGTGTAATTTTATTAAACGATTTCTCATTAATTAGACTACCATTTTGAGCATATTATATATCATTTTGAAGTTCTCACGGCATAGAATCCAAAATTTCCAAAACCTTCCACTTTTACAAAGTAAATCCCACTTAAAATGTGACTCAAAAATAACATTTTATGATAGTATTTTCCAACATATTATACTATACTATTTTCTTTGTATATCAGCCCATCCTCGTCCGCTCTTGTGATCAAATATAAAATCTACATTAAAATCATTTTATGTTATTAATGTGTTTTCTCATGACTATAGATTTATATTTTATATATTGTATGAATTATTTTTCAACATATGTAGCCTATAATTTTATGTTTGATGGTGAATTATAGTTATATAATATATTATCATTCTACCATTATTTTAAATAGATTTAATTTTTTTCGGTGATGACCAGCGAGAAAAGTTTTGAATGTGAGAGAATTTTCTTAATGATATATATAATTAGGCTTTTTTATCAATATAATTAAGCTAATTTATATGTATTCGAATAAATTTTAAAAAAATAAGGGAACTAAATGTAATAAATAACTAAAATTTTATAATCCTACATATAAAAACTTTTTAATTTTGAAAGTTAGGAGGGTAATGGCTACCCTCCATCCTTTACTGATTCCATCGTTACATACTTATAACAGCTGAGGGAAAAATCTTCACTTTTTTTATTTTATTATTAAATTATTATAATATTATTTAGTTTTTAATTTTCTGTCTAATTGTCATTTTTATACTATTTATTATTTAAATATATATATATATATATATATATATATATATTAAAAGTAATAATATTTTAGTATTTTTTTTTAATTATTCATTAAAAAATTTAAAACTTTAAAAATAAATTAAATAACATATTTGATAATAATTTCAGTCAGCTGCACGTGTTAAAAAAAGTAGTAGATAAAAATTGTCTTTGAGTAAATTTTTTTTGGCCCGAATAGAAATTTCATTCATAAAAGAGCAAGAAGCCCAAAATCAGTACAAGTACTTTTTTTTTTTCTTTTCCAACTCAGCGTTACAAATTTTGGATTGAAAATTCAATATTTCATTATTCACTACATGGGTTTCTTGACTAACCAAAAGGTCAAAACATGTTTTTAAATTATTAAAAAGTCTCTACCCTTTCCTCTTAATGGCAGACACCTCTCCTTCCATCGGTGTGCCATTGAGATTTTCGGGCAAAACTCTCAAAACCCAGATTTTGTTCAACCAAAATTTGAATTTTGACGCACAATGAACTGAAGTCATTTGACCCAATAGCACCCTTAGAAATTGCCATCAGGTTTTGAAGCCAATTAACACCTCTGGAATTAAAAATATATATTTTTGAAATAATGACTAAAAAATGCTATCATATACACATGCAATGAACACACGTATATGCAATAGCTCAAGAATAATAGGCAGAAAGAGGGATTGATCCTTTATCAGAAAAAAGAAGAAAACACAGTCAAAATAAACAGGACTAATGTCTTTTGAATACCAATAGCAATGCATACAAAAAGAAGGTTGAATTTTTTTATGATAATGGATGAAATGGATGGGTTATTGGGATGCAAAACGTCCTGAACAATTGTCTATTGTACAAAGACAACAAAACTCTCACACCCTTTTACAAAGGAATAAGTTAGAAATCCTGCATGATCCACAAAGCTCTATCACATGATTGTGCATCGACTCCTTTCTTCTGCAGGCGGTGCAGCAACTTGCTGGAACCTGTGCGACTCTGATGGGTTGTACGAGAACTCAGAGGTATCAAGTCCATACTGATTTTCATGCAGTAAAAGGAAGCATTAGAATTAAGTACATATGATAATAATAATAATAATAATAATAATAATAAAAGCTTGCCATCAAATTGCCTCAATAGTATGTTATTAAGTGTAATCATAATATGATGAAAAAAGTTCAAAGTGATATCTTTCAAATTTTCTGTGTAGTTGTTGCAAGGCAAAATTTGACACCCATGATAATGAAAAGGAGTAACAAATGGCACTATAATTAAGTAATCAAATATGCTTGATATGACATGCACAAAAAAATAGCTTCCAAGAGGTATCCTAAAATGCAACCTGAAAGAAATTTGCAGTTAAAAAATAACAAAAGAACAACATAAATTTTCATTTTAATTTCAGAATAAGATTAAAGTCGGCTCATAACACTCCGTACCTTTTCCCTCATACGGGTACTCCAAGCATCATTTCTGGTAGGACGCTGATCAAGGGTGCTAGTAACAGGTACACCTGTTGCTGGACCTGGTGGCCTATTGATCAAGGGCTGCCGAATCTGTTGTCTGGGGGCAATAAGCTCATCATCACTATCATAATATACTGGCCTGTTTGCTGCCCTAACTATCAGGGCTAGCACAAAAAGTAGAGCCTGCCATTGCATGTCAATTCATTGTATATTATTTATTTGAGCACAGGATAATGCAAGTCTCAAGACAGCAATTATTTGTATGTTGCCGAATTAAGCAAACAGTTCAAGACATCCGCAATTCACCAAAAGCTATTGAAATTAAAACTGATTCATTTCATATTCATTTCGTAACCAAATGCCTTAACAATTGTGCATGAAACAAATTAGGTACTTGGTAACACCACCTCCCAACTTCATGCGAAAAGCCATGTTATGCAAGGACAATATGACTAATTGAATCATTTTCTCAAACCAAACAAAATCAAACCCAACAACAAAGAAGTTCGACTGGATTGGTTAACTAAATTATTCAACAAGATTTTAATATCCAAAAAGATGTCAAATGATTGGAGAAGTAATGTAATTTCAATATTCAAGAAAAAAGGAAATATTCAAAATTGTTCAAATTATAGAGGGATCAAACTCATGAGTCACACCATGAAATTATGAGAGAGAGTTGTAGAGGAGCGTATCCGAAGTTGCACATCTATCAAGGCTAACCAATTTGACTTTATGCCTGGAAGATTCACTATGGAAGCAAAAGCAATCTTTCCTATTAGATGTCTGATAGATAAGTATAGTGAGATGAAAGAAAGATCTACACATAGTATTTATCAATCTGAAAAAAGCATATGATAGAGTGTCACGAGATGTTTTATGATGGGCTCTCAAGCGTAAGAATGTGTCAGTTAAATACATTCAAGTAATTAAGGATATATATGATGAGGCGGTTAGTAGTGTACATATAGCCGAAGGTGATACAAGAGATTTCTCTATCACGATCGGATTATATCAAAAATTAGCTCTAAACCCTTATCTTTTCACTATTGTTATGGATGAATTGACAAAGGGTATACAAGAAGAAATCCCTTGGTATATGATGTTCGCGGATTATATAGTGCTTATAGATGAGACTCAGGAAAAAATTGAGAAGAAACTAGAGCAATGGAGAAGTGCATTGGAGACGAAAGACTTCAAAATTAGTCGGAAGAAAACTGAGTATATGCATTATAAATTTAGTGAAGATAGTACGAGGGAGCAGAAAGACATATGTTTAGAAGGCATTGTCATACCTAAAAGCACACATTTCAGATACTTATGATCTATCTTACAAGAGGATAGAGGTTGTGAGGAAAATGTTGCTCATTGGATTAAAGCAGGGTGGATGAAATGGAGGAGTGCTTCCGGGGTATTATGTGATCAAAAAATTCCACATAAACTAAAAGGAAAATTTTATCGCACTGCGGTGAGACCTGTTATAATATACGGAAGTAAATGTTGGACTATAAAAGCACAATAAGTCTTTAAGCTTAGTGTGGCAGAAATGAGTATGCTCAGATGTATGTGCGATCATACTAGAATGAATAGAGTCCGTAATGAGTATATCAGAAAAAAGTTGGAGTTGCCCCAATAGAAAAGAAGTTGAGAGAAGGAAGACTAAAATGGTTCGAGCATGCGCGGCGTAGACCTATGCACCGGTTAGAAAACTAGAACACTTTAGAGTAGATGTGAGTAAAAAAAAGAGAGGTAGACCTAAGTTTACTTGGAATATGATCATTCAACATGATCTTGAGTTTCTAAATATTTCTAATAATATGGTTAACGATCGCTCCGAGTGAAGAAAACGAATCCATATAGCCGACCCCAATTAACTTGGGATTAAGACTTTATTGAATTGAGTTGAGTAGACGCAACAAGGGATCACTTTTCTTGGATTAAGCTCCAATTAGCCAGCAACCCAATCTAGACCAATCAGGTTGTAGACCTGCATTATTTCTGGATTAAAGAAGCGATCAATTGTGCCACCGTTGATGGCATCTACTCTCTAAATTCACAACTCAGTATATTGATAATTTATCAATAAACAAGAAAAGATATTTTGTTTCTGGTAGTATACGCAGCATCCAGAACAGTGATTTCATTTTCAACCAGTAATATTGAATCCACCTTTGCTCCTTTAAACCAAAAAGGTGCTCTATGTCTATACTACCAAAATTAACTTCTGAGCTGTGACTATTAAACACCATGGAACAAATCCCACATCCAAAACACGAAGAACCATTTGCAACTTGATAATTCACTAATCACCCATGGGAAGTGTTTTGCAGTTGAGAAAGTAACAAGGTTATCAAACTGATCATCATTCGCATAAATATATGACAATAAACTTTCAACTTTTCTGGTCAACTGTGAGTTCCGATCAAAAGACTTGGTGAAACAGTCCTAATCTAAGGGCCAAAATTATCTATTATTCAAAATGTAAATTTCGAATCATTGAGTTGTAACTTTATGTATCTATAATTCAAAAACGTAAATCACATTACCAAGTTGTATCTCTTCCTGGGAAAAGTATTCAATAAAGGATCCAACAATCAGAACTCTGTGAGCTCTAAGTTAAACAAATTTTCACCATAGCTATACGTAGATAGGTAATTGAACAACAGGAAAAAAAAGGATCAGAAGCATAGCAACAGGTTTTCACCCCACTTATATATACTCATTCTGCAGTCTTTCCATCTCAATTTACATGGAACATGGAATCTTTCCCCAACCCACCTTAATGTAAGCAATATTCTAATTTTGACAAATGGCACATTCAGTTTGTCTTCTCCATGCATCATTAGTACTAAGCCAAACTCTTCATATTCAAATAAAAGAAAAATATTGAACTTTCAGAAGAGTTTCATTGTTTAAGAAGCCAACTATATGCACAGAATTTCCAAGAAGAAAACTGAGAATTCAATGACTCGCAGGTAGCCAATTCTAAGATGATTCCATGGCAAAGTTAGGACTCTGTGGTGACTTCAATGAAAGCTTCAAGATCAAGAACTTCAAGCCATATTTGATTCCCACACTCCTTCCTATTCATAATTCTTTCTTTATCGTTTTCTTTCCTTTCACAAATTGTTTTCATTTAATTAAGAAAACAGAAATTATGATCCTTCAAATAAATTATTTAATATTTTTTGCAGTACATTGCAAACCATGCCTTCACTTGAACAAGCTTTGGTGCTTAATTTCAGAGATGAAAAGATGCTGTTAATTATGAACAATGAGTTATGATGAAACATACATATTTGATTAGACATTCTTCTTCAGTATTTTGGCTTAACAAAATTTGAAGTTTGTAAACAGGATACATAATCACTCAATCAGATATGATGCTTAGTTTCAGCTTATGTGTCTCTAGTAATATCAAAACCTAACAAAAGCATGACATTAGTAGTAATTACCTCCAAAAAAACTACTACAAGAGCAACCCATCTCACAATGTTCCAGTTATCTTTCAGAAAATCATATATGTTGTCAAAAACTCCAGTTTTGTCAGTAGGGATTTCCTGAAGAACAAAATTATAAAACAATTGGTATCTCAAAATATACAATATCAAACAAGCAGACTTAAGTTTAAAAAATAAATTAAAGACAATGGAATTTAGAGGGGGCAAAGGAAAAACTCACCTCTTTCCAACTTTTATCAAAGAAAATGAAGGCTGCACATCCCAATTCCACCAATATCAACAACAGAACCAATACTGAATACTACGTTGGCTTAAGGAAACCAGTAATCATAAAGTGAATACAGGAAGTCCCCTTTCATTAGTTTAGGAGTTAACAGTATCGATACAGATTGACATATTTAGCAAAGGAGAAATGCATGGACATTAAAACATAGATTTTGGTAGTTGGGGAATTTTTTATATGCTGAGTTTGCTATAACACACGCACATTTTGAGAAATATGAATAGAAAGAAACTCCCAGAGATTGAGAGAGAATTAAATGGCAAAGATGACATCTTATATGACACAATTCAGTAGGTCAACATCACTGAGACATTAAATGGCCCTGGCTAAGCCACAGGTAAATGAAACATTAGTTCTGATAAGTTCTAGGATGAAACATGTAATTAGGATACACAACTCAGGCAGCATCCGTTCCGCATTATAGATCCAATACAACCAAAACAAGAGATGACAAAAAGAACCACGCCTACACCAATAAACAAGTATATGAACCTGCCCAAGGAGATGATAAAAGATTAGAATTCAGTAGTTCAAAGACAGTCTATGAAATTAAGGTGGCGTTTGGTAAAATTAAAAATTAAGTGCTAAAAATTAAGTGTTGAATTTTAAGTACTTAATAAAATAAGTGATATATTTTTTAAATAATAAAAATACCTAAAAATCTGATCACTTGTTATATTCAGAAAAAATTTTAAGTTACAAGTTTTAACTTATTATTTTAAGTTGTTTTTTACTTAATTTAAACTTTTAAGTCAAAGTTATCAAATGGACTTAATTTGATTAAGTGATGAAAATTTTAATTTTTAGTGCTGAATGGAATTAAGTAGGGTTATCAAACACTCCCTAAATAAAACAAAGTTGAAGTCACGTATGAGTCAGCATGTGTTGCTCTAAAACACCTTTAGTAAATTTGTAAGCTATGGCATCATAGGTGGTAGCAATAAACAATAACAAGTTAGTTTTTAGAATTGCAATGAGGGGTCATATTTTCCCCAAGCATGCTTTCATTTTTTTTATTTTTTTTTTGCCGGCAAGCATGCTTTCATTTAAGCAACAGATTTCGAAGACCCCAAAATTTTAAGATGCACCAATAACAATTGAATCTTGAGCATTTTTGCCCAATGAAACAATTCCATTTAGCAATATCCAGAAATCCAGCTAAACAATCAAATTTATCATCAGAAGCAAGAAGCGTCGTAACACATTGTCATCCAATAATCATAAAATCCAGCTAAACACATTGTCTAATTCCTCCCTAACTTCATGACAAATCAAATTTATCATTCAGGTCCTAAGTCTAGATTCAATCCAACTCACACTAACAAAATATGCTAAATTTAAAAGTACATACAACAAAGACGTGTTAAAAACAGTAATTCATGCGTTGCAAATGTTCAGGTACTCTGAACATTGTTAAAGTTCCTCATAACAAATATGTACCATTCACATAGCTCAAGGACCTATTTAGGGTAAATATACAACTTAATCAATTAATACGGAGAGCAATGCAAAGATTCCAGCAGCCATCAACCATGTTTAAGAGGGAGCAATTTACTCGGTTAGAATAGGTAGAAATCCCAAGTAATAGCCTAGATTTCATCTTCCCCTTTCTTCAGAATACTTTTATTTCTCAATCCATATTTGATTCCTGCATTTAGTTGCATATTTTGCCTTCAGAAGGGAGTTGTCCTTGTAGCCACTAATTTGGTATGATTGTCTACAGATTGTATGTTCTGTCGAGCATAAATTCAACAAAAATTTAACATAGATGAAGCCAACATAATGACGAATTGAAGTTGTGAGATGACAGCAATTAGCAACTACTATTTTTTTAATTGGTATTTAGCTATTAGTCTTAAATAAATAAGACTGAAGAACAGGAATAATTATCGTCTTCAGTGGCTTTTTATGGATGATCAGCGTGTGCTAACAGCATTAAGTCTTCTTATCCCAAAAAAGGAGAATTCATTACCAAACTTCTTGTTCAAATGCTAGGAAGCACTATTCCAGACTATAAAGTTATTTAAGAGGGCAATGCAAAGATTCCAGCAGCCATCAACCATGTTTAAGAGGGAGCAATTTACTCAGTTAGAATAGGTAGAAATCCTAAGTAATAGGCTAGATTTCATCTTCCCCTTTCTTCAGAATACTTTTATTTCTCAATCCATATTTGGTTCCTGAATTTAGTTGCATATTTTGCCTTCAGAAGGGAATCGTCCTTGTAGCCACTAATTTGGTATGATTGCATCTGCTAACAGCATTAAGTCTTCTTATCCCAAAAAAAGGAGAATTCATTACCAAACTTCTTGTTCAAATGCTAGGAAGCACTATTCAAGACTATAAAGTTATCGCTATTTCATTATTTAAAAGATTAAGAATGACCTATTTTAAAACAAAAAGGAGATTTATATGAACATCAAAATAGCTTGAAAAATTTTTTTAAAAGGTTCAACCTGTTTATGAAAACAGACTAATAAGATCACAGTAAGGATTTATCACTCATGTAGACTAGGAATAAGCACTATAAACTATTAAGAAGTTCACTTGAAATACATACACCGACTAACAAGATCACAACAAGGAGGTTCTTCTACTAGAAGTATGCACTATAAATTTCTTCATAGGAGATGGAGTCAGCAAAATTTTAAAAATAAAAATATCAAAAAAATAAATACATAAGGAATATGCAGCATGTCTCTTTTCACTTCCTAAGTATTGTGCCTAGAACTTCAAAGGCTCTCAATTCCCCTTTTTTAAGTTATCCACCAAATAGCTAAATGCGAGCTCTTTAAGTTTAGCTCTAAACCAGAACCTTGAAAGCCTTGAGCTTCATGCCTGAATTTTCTGCATAAGCCTATTTTATCTCTGAAGCATAGCATACTTGTGTGCGCACACCAAACCTCAAAGTAACCTAATCACATTGTAGAAGAATGTGACAGAAATTACTACCTGCTTCTTCCCAGACAAAGCATTTTATTATTAGACATATTCCCCCTCCCCGTCAAATTGTCTGACTGCAGCAAATAAAATGATGTTCCAAACAGCTTCCTAAGCAAAGAAGCTACTTTCAAAGGCGCTTTCATTTCTTTCCAATAGATTTCCCCTAAAACGCTTGGTCAAAACCAGCTAAACTTCAGCCTCCACCCTTAAATTCACTTCAAATCATAATGGTTTCAATCAAATGAAAGATTATGTCATCAATTAATCATGAAGTTCCGCCTTTCTTTTTTTTCTTTTTAACCAAACGATTTTGAACTAATTTCCCTCAATCTATCAAAGCAAACATTATTGAATATTTCCCAAATAAGATGAAATGCTTACCAACATAAAATGGACATCAGAAATAAAGGCAAATTGCGCAAAAAGAAATGGAGAATTCTCACAACATTTTACCCCAATATCTAGCACCCTGATGGGAGGACTGGGAAATACACCAACACAATACTCTAAATTGTACGAAAGAACCTAACTACATACACCATCTAGCATCCACTATGAATAACCAAAGCATCCACGTTTTGCAACTACACATCATATGAGAAGTTTTGAATAATGAAGTCAAACATAACAAAGCTAGCAAAAATCTAAAAATCAAGAAAGAGTATAAGCAATTACAGATAAATAAATAAAGGAAACATACCAAGCTTTTGGCAGCTTATCAAAGATACTTTCTGACAAAGACAAGGCCATGAGCATTGGACGACCAAGCTGTATCAAATCTGAACCAGTACTCAAAGGTGCCAATGTCTCATTATCAGCTCCTTTTTTATACTCAACAAACAAGTAGATTCCGTAACCAACCATAGCCAAACCAACAAGGGTCAGCAAGATGTTGAGGAGCTTCAGTATGCACTCCAAGCAACCTCTACAAGCCATAATCCTTAAAATTTATGCAGATCCCTTATATTTCATCAACTCACTCGCCTTTTACCTTCATTGAAAACCCACATTAATTAATACTAAAATTCAATGTTATATACATAAAACAATTCAATAATTTTAAATGTCAAACAGCATCAACTTTAACTGGTCAAAAATTAAATTACATGCAAATATGAAGGATCCTTTAGAATTAATTATAGTTCAACCCAATGTTTGAATGTTAGATTGATCATTGCTCATGATACTTTTTCTGAAAAATCAATTATGAAAGGAAAAAATGGCAAAAAACGGCGGAATAAAGCAGGTGAAATAACATCAATGAAAAGGACAACGAATTATTAGATAAAACAATATCACTAGAACTTTCTGTTTCTCCTTTTCCAACATGTTCTTGTGGGTAATAAAAAGAATGTGTAAATGGGGCCCACTTGTTTTTTTGCTTGTTAAACTTTTCTTGGCTTTCCTAATCCCACATTGGAAAGCATGTGGAAAATTTGTCTTTATAAACATTAACTATCTACCTTGTGTTTCATTGGGTTAGGAAAGGGCAACCTCCCGCGCGCACCGCCGCCGCCGTCCGGCTCGGCTCGCACGCATACGAGGTGTGGTGTGGCGCACCTTTTCTGCATAATTATTTTTTGGCCAGTCACAATTGAGAGTCCAAATTTTATGAAACTTCAATTGTTTTTATTTCAGATTTTTTCTCAACTGTTAAATTTTATCCCCTAATTGTTCTCCACATTCTAAAATTGATTTTGAGGATTTTTCTCAACATGTAATAGTGGGCAGTTTTCCGAGATAATTATTTTTAAAAAAGATGGACCTCAGTGCCAGAAGGCTCCCACGCTAAGGCGGGCTCAGGGGAAGGAGACCCTATGTGTGCGAGGCCTTCCCTTGGCATTTCTGCCAAGAGGCCGTTTCTAGAACTCGAACCTTGGACCTGGGGACAGATAGTCAGTGCATCCACCATTGCGCCAAGGCCCGCCTTCACTGAGATAATTATTTTTGAAAAAAAAAAATTTTAACTCCCCATTTTTTTTCTGGAACAGTTTTTTCTAAGTATTATTCTTATGAGTTTCAATCTCTCTATATTGGGTGCACATTTCAGAGGGAGGGTTGTGTAAATCTTTGGGAACCAACGCCATACTCGGTTGCACATTACCTTAGCGAAATTGATTTCAGTGCAGTGTTACATTAACACGTCACAGTAATATTAAAATTTCAGGCCAAAATTCTTTTCTATTTTTAATTCTCGTTTTACAATTTGAAAGCAATTTGTTTTTTTTTTTTGTTTAACAGTTTCAATGGCATCAAATCAGAATAAATTCTTGTCTGATATCTCCAAACTTGAACCTCTTGATGGAACCAACTACAAAAGATAGTCTCAAAGAATGCTCATCTTCCTGGAATAACTTGAGGTGGATTATGTTTTGCTGCTTGATCCACTAAAATCTGATGTTGAACCACCGGCCACTTCTGCAACTCCTGCTGTTATGATCATAGATTCCACTCCTGCACAGAAGAAGGACCAGCCCAAAGACTACGGAGCAGAATTGATTCAAAAGTACGACAAGGACAACAAAACTGCAAGAGGTCATCTGATCAGCCATATGACAAATCCTCTTTTTGATCTCTTCATCAACAACAAATCTGCCAAATCCATTTGGGAGATTCTTGAGATAAAATACAGTACTGATGATGCTGAGAAAAAGAAATATGTCACTGGAAAATGGTTGAAATTCAAGACTGTTGATGATAGACCAATTATGAACCAAGTCCATGAGTATGAAAACCTTGTTGCTGACATCCTCGCAGAGGGGATGAAGATGTGTGAGGTGATGCAAGCCAATGTGCTGATCGAAAAACTACCAGAATCGTGAGCTAACTACCGCAACCATCTCAAACATAAAAAGGACATGTTTCTGGAGGAGATAGTCAGCCACATGAAGATAGAAGAAGTCAATCGTTTGAAAAATAAGGACTCTACTCTTAGTGATGTTAATGTTAAAGCTAATATTATGGAATCTTTTGTTCCCAGAAATGACAAATTTAACAATCCTTCTGGAAACAACAAAAGGAACCAGAAGCAACTTGCTGTCCAGAACAAAAAAGGTGGCTATTTCAAGAAATCTAGAAAGCCACAAAAAGGCAAAGGCAATGGCTGCTTTGTGTGTGGAAATCCTTGACACAGAGCCTATCAGCGCTATCACAGAAATGATGCTTCAAAGGGTGGTCAGAAACAGGACCAGAACAAAAATCAAGCCAACCTGGCTGCGGAACAGAATGAGATTATTGTTGCAGTCATATCTAAAGTCAACCTAGTCTGCAACAAAGCTGAATGAATCGCGATACAGGAGTAACCAGGCATTTCTGTGCAAACAGGGAGATGTTCTCAGACTTCGAAAATGTGACAAAAGGAGAGCAAGTATACATGGGCAACTCCAGTAGTTCAGAGGTCTTTGGTAAAGGAAATATTTTAATTAAAGTGAATTCTGAAAAAACTTTATCTCTGCAAAATGTCTTGTATGTGCCTTCTCTGCGTAGAAACTTAATCTCTGCTGGCCTGCTTAATAAAGTAGGGATTAAACTTGAGTTTGAAGAAAACAAACTTATACTGTTCCATAATGGGGATTTTGTGGGGAAGGGTTATATGTCTGGGGGACTGCTTATTTTGGATGTCGTAGTTGACTATGCAAATAAAGCTTCTTCTTTTACTTATATTGTTGAAACTGTAAATTTGTGACATGCTAGATTAAGTCATGTGAATTATGGCTCTTTGAAACGTTTGCAAAACATGAACTTTATTCCTAATCTGGAAAATAATGCTAATAATAAATGTGAAATTTGTGTTAAAGCTAAACATACTAGAAAACTTTTTAAGTCTGTAATTGATAGACAAACTGGCTTACTGGACTTACTTCATACAGACTTAGCAGATTTTAAAAACACAGAAAGTAAAGGTGGAAAACGGTACTACATTACATTTGTTGATGACTTTTCCAGATACACCAAAGTGTATCTATTAAGAGCCAAAGATGAGGCAGAAAACAAAATTTTAATTTATAAGGTAGAAGTGTAAAACCAATTAAACCGTAAAATTAAAAGGTTTAGGACCGATAGAGGTGGAGAGTACAACACTGTTTTCCTAAAAGAATTTTGTGAGAAAAATGGAATAGTCCATGAGTTTTCAGCACCTTATACCCCACAACAAAATGGCATAGCTAAACGGAAAAAATAGAACACTTAAAGATATGATGAATACCTGATAATTTGTGGGGGGAGGCTGTACTTTCTGCTAATTATATTTTAAATAAAGTGCCTCATAAAAAACTAAACAAAACCCCTTATGAACTTTGAAAAAGTCATTCCCCAAATTTGAAATTTTTGAAAGTGTGGAAGTGTCTTGCTAAAGTAGGATTACCTGCCTTTAAACTTGATATTATTAGACCTAAAACTTTTGGTGTTTTGTTTGTTGGTTACTCTAAAAATAGTGCTGCATATAGATTCAAGAAATTAAGTGATCAATCAATGTGTGAATCTAGGAATGCATAATTTTTTTAATCTATCTTTCCCTTGAATAAAAATGTGATTTCCCATGATGTGTATGTTTCTAGTGCTGCATCTTCTTCTATGTCTTTGCCTGCCTCACATGTGCCTGATGTAAATGATCAACCTAGGAGAAGTAAAAAATATAGAACAAAAACTAATTTTGGACCTGATTTTATTACTTCTTTCCTAATTGAACTCAATGATGTTGATAAATTAAATGAGTCAGTTTTTAATATTTATTTAATAGATGATGATCCTAAAACGTATGAAGACGCTATAAGTTCAATTGATGCTAGTTTTTTGAAAGATACTGTTAATAGTGAACTTGAATCTATTATGTCTAATCATACATGGGAAGTAGTTGACTTGTCTAAGAGTAGTGAAGCCATAAATTGTAAATGAATCTTTAAAAAGAAGCTTAAGACTGATGGTACAGTCGATAGATATAAGGCAAGGCTAGTAATTAAAGGGTTCATACAAAAATTTGGTATTGACTTCTTTTATACCTACTCACCTGTAACTAAGATTGCCACTATTCGTGCTTTGATTGCTTTAGCTTCTAGCTATAACCTTATTGTGCATCAAATGGATGTAAAAACAACTTTCTTAAATGGCGATTTAGAAAAGGAAATATATATGACACAACCACCTGGTTTTGTTGTCACTGATCAAGAATATAAGGTGTGTAGGCTTAAGAAGTCATTGTATGGTCTAAAACAAGCCCCAAAACAATAGTATAAAAAATTTCATAAAACTTTTCTTAGTTTTGGGTTTGTTGTGAATGGTTCAGATGCATGTGTGTATTCAAAATCTATGAATGTTGATTGTGTGGTCATTTGCTTATATGTGGATGATATGTTAATTTTTGGTACACACATAGATGCCATAAATGCAACTAAAAAAATTTTATCCTCTCAATTTGAAATGAAAGATTTAGGTGAAGTTGATGTGATCTTAGGTATTAAA
>CAOJBK010876159.1:0-46351 GCA_948294925.1 Codiaeum variegatum | reverse complement strand
CATCCCCTTCTGAAGATGATTTTCTTTGCGCACGCTATGTTTCTAGTCAGCACTTGAGGTCTTCATTGTGCTACCAACTAGATGGTATACCCCTCGATGTAACTTTCCTTTCATCAGGACCAAAAGACCTTAAGTAACCCTTAGAACACCACTTTTAGCATTTTAACTAAATCCTATAAAGTCCAACATACTTAATGAAATTAAATTCTTGCTCATCTTAGGAACATATGCCACATTCCCTAAAGTCATTACCTTTCCATTATACATTTTGATTCTCACAATACCAACACCCATGACTTTCATCTTAGAATTATTACCCTATTTTAATGTTTCAGTGATACATTCTTGGAGTGTATCAAAATAATCCATCCCGAAGCAAACATGACGAACACAACAAGAATCTAAAAATCAATCATCACAAGAAAATACATCATTACCTTGGGTGACCACATGAGAATCTTCGTCATCCTAAGTAAGAGAAACCACATTCTCTTCATCATCTTGCTTTTTCTTGTCCTTCCGGCAATCCCTTTTATAGTGTCCATACTCTTTGCATTTGAAACATTGAATGTCATTCAAATTCTTAACACTAGATCTAGATATGCCCCGTTAAGGTCCACCACTGTCATGTGACTACCCTCTCTGACCCGCACCTTGAGAAACCAATGTCTCGCCTTCCCTCTCCTCACTTTTAGCTTTCTTTCTAGTGTGGAGAGAAACCAATTGCACTTCCCTCTCCTTACGTCATAAGAGTCAGGGAGTGAAGAAAGAAGCATTAGCACCTTATCTTCTTCCTCAATCTTAACATCAATTTTTTCCAATTGATCTAAGGTACTAATGAATTCATTCATATGCTCTACTAGATTTTCGCCCTCCACCATCCTCAGCGTTCGTAATCTTCACTTTAGATGTAATTGATTAGTCAAACTCTTAGCCGGATAAATCTTCTCCACTTTGTCCCAAATCTCTATGGCAAAAGTCTCCTTAATAACATTATTTATAATGTCATTAGCAATGCAAAGACATATTGTACTCACACACTGTTACTCTAACTTCTCCCAATCTTTAATGCTCATCTTTTCTGGCTTACCCTTCTCATTTTCCTTCAACGCTTTTGCCAAACCTTGTTGAACTAGGAGATCCTTCACCATTCTTTGCCAAAGAGTGAAACTACTTTTCCTATCAAACTTTTCAATGGTAAAAAGTAATGAACCTCTTACCATATTTGTTGAATTTGATCGTAACCAGCTCTGATACCACTTGTTGAAAAAATGTTGAAATTAAAATTCAAATAATTCAACAAGTACGTAAGAAAATAAATCAAGCAAAAAAAATAGCAACACCAAGATTTACGTGGTTCAGCACAAATTTGCCTACGTCCTAGGAAAGATCTCTTTTCTTACCTATATAAGAAAACAATTACAATACAATTAAATCGCAAATTCCACAATTTATTGTATCACCACTCTCACAAAAATTAGAAGAAAAAATTCTCAACACAAGCTAAAAAGTTTTCCTAAGAAGTAATCCTTTAAGTGTTTGTCCACCTAAAAATACTTCTCTTAAATTTATACAAAATAGTTCTCCTATTTATAGTCACCTAAACTTTTCTAACAAGTTTAGGATTTCATTCTCCAAATCAATTACTTGTTGACTATTTCAAGTAAAAAACTTAAACATTTTCTAAATAAAAAAAATTAATTTTCCAAATAGGAAATAAATTATTTTTTCTAAATAAGAAATGGAAACCAAATTTAAATCAATTTTCCTAACATATATTACTAATAGTAATACAAATGATATACTTTAGTTTAATTATTATTAAAAAAAAAAAGCTCGAATGAACATTTGAGACCTAACTCAAGTAGCAAGAGCACTTCTTTTAGGAGTGAGGGGTTTTGGGTTAGAGTCTTCTCCTCTAGACTAGGTGTGATTTCGCCTCAATGGCGTGTGTTAAGAGGAATGGGTTACCCCTGTTGTGTAGTCTCGTATCCCATTGGGCCTTCACTGTATAAAAAAAAAGCTTGAATGATTCAATTTAAATTAACATGTCAGCTCCAGGAAAAAAAAACTAAGATATTATTTAGAATAATATATTCTATTTTTTGGGAAATAGACTTTCCAAAATGCAGACTTCAAAATAAATAATTTTGTGAGAAATAATTTATTCGAAAAATAATTATTTGTTTGGTTTGTATATACTTCTTTAACTCATTTTTATTTATCACTTTCACTTTTTGAAATTAGACTTTAATCTTACATATTTTTCGAAATATATTAATAACAATTATATAAAAAATAATACTATAAACGTACTTTTAAATAAGTACCCTTTTATTGAAAACAAAAATTATAAGAAATTTATAGTTAGAATTTAAATAAGTACCCTTTTATTGAAAACAAAAAATAAACTATAGATTTTTTTATAATTTTTATCAAAGAAATTCATAGTTAGAATTTAATATTGAAAACAAAAAATCAAATAAAAAAAGATGGAGAGAATAAATTCTTAGTAAATAGATTTTTATTATTTGATTTTATATTTTTTTATTAAAAATTAGTAGTTTCGACTATAAAACTCAAACTTTCTTTAACTTTTCTAAAAATATATATATCTTTCTAAATTCTAGAATTCTAGAAGTAAGAATTTAATTATGGAAAGTTTTTTTTCGATATTGACTATTAAAAAAAGTAAAATTTCTACTTTCACTAAAGTTATAATTGCCAAACTAACTTATTCTATACTTAATAGTACATAAATATTATAAGTATAAATATTATAAGTAATCGTTCCTCCTAAAAAAATTAAAATTTTAATAGTATATTATTTTTTCAAATTATATTTTAGGATAAAGTATAAAAAAAATCTTATAATTTAACACATTTATAATTTACTATCTGTAAAATTTTTTACGACAATTTAGACTATATGATTCAATTTATTAACAAAATAGAAATTTTATTCATTTTCATTTGATGTGATATTAATGTGGCTTCAATTTTTATATAATATATTTATGCCATATCAGCGTTATATCAGATGAAAATTGACAATTCTATTTTATTAACAAATTAAATTACAAATCTTAAATTGTCATAAAAAATTCCACATATCCTTTTATTATAAATGCTTTAAAACTTACAATACCTTTTTATATTTTTTTCTATATTTTATTATATATCTATAAATTTTATTACATAGGAAGTAGCGCAGGTTTTGATGTGGCTAGTTTACTTTAAAATACAAATTAGTTTTTTTCTCAATGAATTTAATTAATTATTTTTCTAGTCATCTTTCAGAAAAAAAAAAATCTAATAAAGTATTCTATGATTTCTTTTTTCTTTTTAAAAAAAAATCCAACTTGTCATCACAATATAAAAGAAAAAGAAAAAGAAAAAGAAAAAGAAAAAGAGAAAGGAACCATCCTTCCTTACTTGGAAACGAACTTCTTTTTCAGTATACGTGAATTGGAATTTCTTACAAGAACGAGAAAAATGGCGATGACAATCGAAGGTTCGTTTTCTGAATAATTTATGCTTTCTCTTATCATTCAAGTTTAATTATTTTATTTTATTTTTATTTCTTTCAATTTGGGGGAAAATATTAGACCTTTCTATGAAATTTCTTTTTGAATTATGCTTTTCGTTTTAGGTTTTGTTATACTTTGTGGAAGGCTTTGAACTTGTAAAGTATGAATTCTGAGTCCAATTTATGGTTTGATGTTTGTTTCTCGGAAAAAAAGAGAGTGAAAAATAGAATCTTACAACAATCAGTTGGTTGATTAGATCAGTTTTTATTCAAATTATTTGGTCTACTTAGAATAGGAATATTGGCAGAAATTCTGTGTATTATTCCAGTATTACGTGACAGAATACAAGCAGTGCAAGAGTATATATATATACCCGATAATTAACAGCTAATTTACAACGTAATGGACGGCTAAGAGTTACAAGTTTTACTTAACTACAAACTCTATCACTTACTGACAGGTCTAAACATAATTACAGTCTGATTACTTTCAGTGTATAAACTTAGTAGGTTGTGTTTGTCCATACTCATTTCTCTAGTGACTAAACTACTTCAGTTTAGCATTAATGCATGATATTTTAGTCTGACAATGATGTTTAATGCTAATGACTTTTGTTTTGGTGCATTGCTGTTCTGGGTTCGCTGAATGGACATTGACTTTTTCTCTGCAGTGTAAGTTGGGTGCTTTAATCTGTAAATTTCAGCTTGTTCTGCAGTCTGGATTTGATAATTTATATTAACATGGCTTAATTGAAATGCAGGCTAGCTGGGCTTGCTTTTATGTTTTCGGCTAGCATTCTCTTACAGATATTGGTATGTGTTCAATCACATTTGTTTTGTTCTTGATGTTCCTGCCTTGTTTTTATCATTTTGAAGTTTATTCAATATTCTGCAGTCATTTAGTGTCTTATCACACCTACTGTCTGATAGAATTTCATTTTCACGAGTGTATGTTTTGTACCATGCTTTGGCTAGCATTTTCTATTTGCAAGTTTATAATTTTACTAGATCCATGTTGAAGAGATTGCATGCTTTTCCACTCAAAGAGAGTTGTAATCTGATCGAATTACTTTATACAGTTTTGCCTTCGTTGATGAGTTAATCATATTAGATTGTAACTTTGTTTTCTTGCACAGAATGGAATACAAAATGTTAGTTGTTCTAGTCTGGCTGGCTTTTCTGATTAAGATGATGGATCAATCACATTTCAACACTTTGAAACATTAGGAAGCAATCTAGGTGACAAACCAACAAATGCCTATTTTTTAAAGCTAATATCCATAGTTCTTAGGTAATCATAGATAGTAACCCAAGGGTTGCCTCTCTAAGTTGAATTGTGGGGTTGCTAATTATGCATTCATCATAGCCATTCAAGGAGTGAGATTTCATCATTGAAGAAAGTGGTTCATGCCAGATGTATTCTATCAACACATAATTGATGTCTTTGTTAATTTTTTCATTGAGGAAAGGTTAATGTTGTCACATGGCGTTTTTTTTTGGTGGTTTAAAGAATTCCACATGAAGCGTGATTAGAATATAATAAGCAAATAACCATTTCATTATGGTAGTTTGAATTGTTTATTTAGATATGGTATTGATAGTTCTAGTTTCGTTTTGGAGAGGGAGTTGCTTGAAATAAGTCACAGCTCAAGAAAAATATGAAAAACTTTGGATAAATTTGGTTAATCCTGTGAAACTTATTGTAAGCAAGCAATGATAAAGAGAAAAGGTCGCCAATTAACTAGTTGTTGGCTTGCTAATATTTGTGGAAAAAAATAGAGGGGGCGTAAGCCTTTCCAGGATTTCAATGCAAGCTTTTATTATTGCATTAAAAAAAATGCTACTCTTGTAAAGCAAGGCACATTCAAATTTAGACCAAAATATTTTCGGGTACTTGTTGGCAAGAATGATTGTTGAATAAGAGCTTTGACCTGTTATTGGAGTGCAATCTTTCATGCATGCTTACTTCACAAGAATAGTTAGCATATAAGATATGGAAATTGAGCTGGTACCATAAAGTTAATGAGGATCAATGAGGCCATGAGCAAACTTTTTTACATCTGCATTGATTAGTAAGTTTGGTGGTGGAACTGTTATATTGGGACAGTGTTTGGCTAAATATGATCTAATTTTTCTGCATGAATAAGTTTGGTCTTGTTCTATGCTCATGGGGCTTAGATCTGTTGTCTCATTCTTCTCTTGGTTTGTTCACTTTTTATATGGCTCATAAGTGTAAGATAGAGAAATAAATTTGATATTATTTTACAAAGCCTCATAATACATCTTTTTGTTTTGTGAAGCTAAGGCATAGTGGAAACAAGTAAGTTGGTTGTTATATTCTTTAGTTGTCTAGACTGTTTAGTTGGAAACAAAATTTAAGATTGTATTCACCTGTTGACCTAGGCTAGATTAGAATAGGGTGCTACCTCTCTCCTCTTTTTGTTGTTTCATTTTTGCCATTTCTGAAGGGTTTCTTTAAGCAGGGGATGGGACTGGGATACATAATCTGATGGTTCCATCTCTATTCATTTCTTGAAACTTAGCTTTTATCACTTTTGTTCTTGTGATATATTTGATTGGGAATAATTGCCTAGTTTATCAGTTAAATATTACTTAGTGGCTAGGTTCTTCATTGGGTTCAATTTAATGAGTTTAGATGCAATTCACTTGACTTGGATTGACTTAGCATGTTGCTGCTGTTGGCATGATAGGCTCCGATTTACCAGTGACAAAAAATCTTTTGGCACATATTTCTTAGTTCCTTTAGGCCTCCTCATAATAATTTTCCTATCATATCGGGGTTAAATCAAGATTCCTCTCCAGACCCTGCTCATCACAGGAGCTTTGTGCTCTGGGTTTGCTCTTTTATTTGAGTTAATTAAGTGAGATGGGGCCCTGCTACGCTTAAGCATGAGAATACAACTCTGCGTCATGCTTTTTATAGCCCTGGTGCAAGTGTTGTATTTGATGGCAGGAGGGCTTTAAGGTGGCAGAAGTTCATACATGTCAAGGCTAAATTTAATAAGTGGAATGTGTGAATCTTTGCTGATGTGAGAATTGAGATTGGGAAGTGCAGTTCTACTGGATAATGGCATCCTGATTAGTTGGATGTTAAGGGTGCTCTTCCTGGTAGTTTGTCAATTCAAAAAATGGTTTAGGGTTGTTTCGAGGAGTAAACTAGTTTGACGTAGAAAACTAACGGGTCTTGGAGGGGATTATAGAACTTGATTTTTCTACATACTCTCTGATGGTAGGAGGAAGATTATCATGAAAAAGTGGAATCCTGATTAGTGAGACTATTTCTCATCCAATGTTTTTAGTCATTTTATTTTGATCTTTACATTGAAGTCTTAGATACCGATTGTTTTGATGGAAAATTTATGATAATCTTTACATTTAAATTTTAGATACGAATGTTTTTGATGGACACCTGTTATTTCAAAAAAGAACTCAGGATGGTTAGGTGGACATTTTGAAGAGGAAGAAATGAGGAGGATTGTTTTGAGAAAAACTAGCTAAAGCTATTTTTAAGAATTCCCTGCTAGACTATTGATGGTGTGGCCAGAAACTCTGAAGTTGGATCTGTTAAGGTGATGGTGGAGAATAGGTGCACAAGGAAATTTAAATTTAAGGGCACATGTTTAGAATTACAATCCAAATCTAATATGGAATTTATTGGGGAAATTATAGAGTATTTTCTAGTGTGATGCCATGAGATCGTGGGTTTGATGTCCAATGAAGTAACGTGTCTTATTTTACGTTTCTTGTTACTGTTCATGATGGTTTAGTTTCTACTTTACAACCCTGCGATTTTCTACTATTGTTTATTTTCACGTCCCAAATCCATGTCTAAACCTGAACCTACCACCTGTAGATCCTACCCATCCTAGTCTACAAACCTAAAATTCACTCTAGACAACTTAATAGTTTGGAGGCAAGTGTCTAGTAAATTGTTTATGGTCTTGTCCCAGAGATTCAAGGTCATTTCGATGATTATATTCTTCCAACCACTTTTCTTTATTGAGTGGAAAAACCAATAATTTGGTGATTGATACGTAGTTGATGGTATTAGGAAGAAACATAGGGTATCTAGTACTTGTTAAATTGAATTTGAGAATGGCTTGTAATTGTGCAAACTTGAATTTCATGACAAGATTGTCAATAGGAAGAGATATCTTGAGTTGGAGGTTTTTTGGGTAAAACTAGATTTGCTGGTGTTGTTGAAGACATTTTCAAAAATCAATTAGTTATTTTTGAAGAGAATGAACACAAAAAGTTAATTGTGTTCCTATGTTAGCCTGATTTTGGTCATCTAATTGCAGATAAATACTAGTTAATTGTGTAACGACTTACCATTTCTTTAATGTAGCATTCAATTTCAGGTCCTTTCTGAAAATATTGCACCTATGTAAAGTATCTGATGGATCATAAAGATTTAATATTTTCATTTTAGTTTTTTCCTGTATCCTGTCCTCTATTAAGGGAGGATGCCTCCTTTTGATTTTTATTCTCTCCTCCCATTATGCTTTATTTTTGTTTGGAAAGAAATGGGAAGAAATGAAAAAATAGGAAAACTAGATAATTTACATGTGATTTCCTTTCTTCTCACTTTACCTGTACCCAAATAAAGTATTGCTGATAAATTCTTCTTTTATCAAAAGAAAAGAGGTGTGTGTGTGTGTTGGAGGCAGGGTAGGTTGCGTGATGAGTGCTAGGTTGGTGAAATAATGCTGAAACTGCATATCTATGATAATTGCTCTTAGCTAGACTTGAAACGTGTCCCAAAATCCAATTACATTTACACCTTGAACGGTTAAACCTGTCCCAAAATCCAATTTATACTTAACTCCTTGCTACTTGTTTTTGTCCCCACTATGATAAACACTACCCCCATACTATCCAAACTTACCAAGTCCTTCAAATTTTTATGTATGTTTAATTGGTAATTATTTAATATATTCTTAGCTATTGTCTATTTTTTGATAAGCATATAAAAATGTTAAACCCCTCATTTGTTTGATACAATACTATAAGAGTGAATTAGTAGTCATCGGACATATACAATTATTTATACTTTCAAATAGTAATATCTATATAAAAATTAAGGATGTTAGACCCGGTCCAATCGTAAATTTCTTGCCCGTAATGGGGCACAGGTCAAAAGTCAAATGTACAATCAAGGCTGAACCATAATTAAATTAAATATATTATAAATATTATATACAATGTATTATAATTAATAGTACCCATTAAAAATCATGAAAAATAAAAATCTAAGTGAAATAAATTGATTGGGTAAATATTAGTTCAGAAATTTCTTAAACAATACTTCAAATAAAATTTGAAATCATAATGTTTATATCAATTATATATGTTACTAATTTAATAGCTTTAAAGTATATTAAATTCAATGGATGTAAATTTTTTTACAAAAATTAATAGATGTAATGTGACAAATTGATTGATTAATAATTATGTATTTTTCCTAAAAAATAATTAAATTATTTTATCATAATTAAATATATAATTTGAGAAAAAAAATAACAAAAACATTACTTGGTGCAGTGGTATTGAAACACTTTCTAGAGGTCATCCAATTCCCAATGCGTGCAATTAAGCATTTAACTTGTTATTATACACTTTAAAAACCAAACCACAGTCTATTACCCAACCAAACTGACCAATGTTCTGAGTCTCGGATTTCGCACTCTAACATGCTGGTCTAGTCCAGGTTCTACAACAATAAAAAAAATCCAAGCTCAAAGAGATTATTTATTTTTTAAATCTATACCCATCTAAATATTATTATAATTATCAAAATCATATATAAATGCTGGCGAGTAAGGTCATTTGCCTGAAAATGCCCTACTTGCTTAAAAGAAATGAGAATGTAGCACTCCTTTATAAATGGATAAAGTTGTTCCTTACTTTATTTGCTATACAAGATATCATTTTAATTTTATTTTGGTTTTGGTTGTTAGGCTTGTGCAATATACAACAATTGGTGGCCAATGTTATCAGGTTTGGACTATTTGGTATATTCGCATTTGCTTGCTTTAATTTCACATTTCAGAATGATGTTAATTTGTTGTCTAACAGCTCTCATGTACGTACTGGTGCCTATGCCTTGTTTATTCTTCGGAGGTGGGTCCACTCAGTTTCTGATTAGCAGGGATGGTGGAGGGTGAGTACAAGTTTATGCCCCTTGTAATGTTAATACTATTCCCTCTGCGGTTTGTATGTTACTTACTTGTGCATCCATTTATACATGCATATATGAAAGTTACTATTGGGATATATTCATATTTTTCATGGTAACTTTGAGCTTTATTGATAACTTGCATCTTTTTCTTTATAAACTAAAACACATCTTATGCAATATTTCATTTCTGTGATAATTTATTACATATCTCATTATGTCGACTGATCTAATCGACTTAGATTTCAAAATGTTCACATGTAAATGGTTGATATTTTATTGGGATGGGGGGCTTGATCGGAGAGGTTAAGATTTGACAATCCTTGTCTTTTTCCATCCAAGGACAAACTGCTTGCACTAAGGCTTTTGTTTCAGAAGTTTATTGACTTCACTCAATTCAACAAAGCCTTAATCCCAATTGACTCGCTATGCTTGGAAATTTCCTTTGCTAGAAGTTTGATGAAATTATTTTATACAGTATCAATCTTGAGAAATAGCATCATGTTAATTTTCCTTTTGTAGCACCAAATATGTATTTCTATTCTCACTTAGAAATGAAATTTAGTGGGGCCATTGCTAGAGCTTGTTGAATGCAACTGTGGAAATATAGTGGGTGGGTTGGGGGCTTAGGCGTGTTAATTATGCTTGGAATTCCAACCCAGTTGGATTCTTCTTGATTTCACATCAAGCCATGAAATGCAATATCAGTTTGAAATTTTTATATTTCAGTTGGATAGATGCTGCTAAATTCCTAACAGGAGCATCAGCCATTGGGAGCATAGCCATTCCTATTATCCTTAGGCATGCACATATGATCGAAACAGGTGCTATGTTGATTGAGTTCACATCATTCTTCATATTTGTCTGCACGGTTTTGTGTTTTCATCGTGCGAATCTAGAGGATGATTGGTGATTGATACAGCAGCAGCCGCTAAATTCTGTTGCACCTACCGTGCTTTTGTTGAGTGGACAAATTATGACCAACTAGTGATAACTAGTTATAAATGGGAAAAGTAAAGAAAGGTTTCCCATTTTGTACAAAATTTGTTTTGATGTATATCTTTCAAAGGAAGCATTATGTGATATTTGCTTTGCTTTGCTTGACTGAACAAGTTATCATCATTTAAGCTGCATACTTCAACCATTCTCGTGTTATTTCCCCAATTGCTTCTGATGTTTATTCTAACTGTTATTTCTTATTATTAATGTACTTTGTCAAATGACTTCATTAATTTAACACTTTAAAGCTTGTGCCTGAGTGATCCTAATATTTCTTTGCTTGAAATAAATAAATAAAATATAGAATCAATTAAAAAAGATAAAGAATTCGTTGATTTGCAAATGAATTTCATCATTGAAATTTTAATTTGTAAATTGGTCTTTTTATATTCACTGCATGTTAAATAATGAATTTCGCATTAAAATTTTTAAACTTTGCTAGAGTCTGTTATCGTTAGTACAAATTTCAATATCTTCACTATTTGATTCGGTAAAGTGTAAATAATGAAATTCACTATTTGTTTTTTTTTTTGGCCAAATGATAGCTTTAATTAATAAACAAGGCATCAAGGTACATTTGTTTTTCCACTGTCTTAGGAGGGAACATTGGCCAGTTGGGATTTGGCAAAAAAAGAAAACATTGGCCAGTTGGGCAACAAAATACCAGAAACAGCTAAATTAGCAATCTGATGCGCCAATTTGTTGGCTTCCCTACAAATCCAATTACATTTAAAATTAGGAAAAGCTCTAAATAGCTCCAAAATAAGCTCGGCTTTGGGATGACATTCAGCTTCATATCCATTTGAGATAGCTTTAGCCAGCAGTTGATTGTCCACCTCAAACTGACAATTAAACATCTTCTCCTTGATGGCTGTTGACATTGCTAGATATAAAGCTCTTGTTTCTGCTTGTAGCATTTAAAAAGCTGTGAAAATTTTCGCAATTCTTGACTTTGGGATGACATTCAGCTTCATATCCATTTGAGATAGCTTTAGCCAGTAGTTGACTATCCACCTCAAACTGACAATTAAACATCTTCTCCTTGATGGCTGTTGACATTGCTAGATATAAAGCTTTTGTTTCTGCCTGTAACACCGAAAAAGTTGTGAAAATTTTTGCACTTCCACTAATCACCTAGCCTTTGAAGTCTCTGAAAATCACAGTCGCTGTTGCTTTTTTAGAGTTATTGATGAAAGCAGCATCTGAATTAGCTTTTATAAAATAGAATGTATGAGGGCTCCATTTGACTTCTCATGGAATGGTAGAAACAGAACTTTGTCTTTCTGTTTGGAGCTTCTTTTTGTTGTTTTGAAGCAACTGCATCACAGATCTTGCTGAGTTGACCGCCTTGACAGCATTAGGACTATCACCTTTAAAGATCTAATGATTTCTTTGCTTCCCAGAGAATTGCAGGAAGCTTTGTGCAACATACTCCACTCCGTCCTTTCTAAAGACTTGCAACAACTTAATCCACTAATATGAAATATTTAAAAGAATAGTTGAACCAAATTTTAGATTCCAAGGAGAGGCATACCAGGTAGCCCTGCCATGAGAGCAAGTTATCAGTGCATGTTCAATGGTCTCCACATCTGATGCACACAAGTCACATACATCATAGTTAGTTAAATGCCTTTTACATAAATTATGCTTAATTGATAGAGCCTTATTGAACACCCTCCACATAAATGCGGCATGTTTGGGAACCAAGTTTTCATTCCAAATGGATTTCTAGACATGTCTGTCTCCAATGGAGCTAGAGGAAGGATCATTCCGTTGAGATTAGGAATCAAACAACATAGCATAGCAGGACCTTAAGTAAAATGCACAATTCTTAGAGAACTTCCAAGTCCATTTATTTGGCATAGTTGGGCTTCTAGGCTTAATGGATTCAATAAACTTGCATTCACTACCATTAAACATATTATGAATGATGTCATGGTTCCAATCCCTATTGTCATTAATTAGGTCTGCCACCCAACAAACTCCTGCATCAACAGGCTTGGGGGATTAGATATTGGGATTGAGATTGATGTTGATCCGAGGATCTTCCCATATAGCAATGTCCCTGCCACTTCTTATCTGTTTAATGGCCCATGTCTTTAAGATGTCTCTTGCTTTAAGGATACCTTTCCATGCCTAGGATGAATTGGATTTTACCTTTGTTGTCCAGAAGTTGGTATCCTTGTAATAAAGAGCTTTGTACACCCTAGCCAGCAAAGATGTAGGCTTATTGATCAACTTCCATCCAATTTTAGCAACTAGAGATAAATTGAAACATTTGAAACCCATGCCTCCTAAGAGCTTTAGTCTAGCCACTTCCACCAAAAATTGGATATTAGAGAATTTAAAGCAAGATAGAATTTGCCTATAAGGATGAAGTAGGACATGATGTGGATAGGAATAGCTCTCAGGACTAATCTGATCATAGTTTCCCTCCCTGCATGGGAAAGGAAATTATTTTTCCATGAAGAGACTTTTAACTATATTTTCTGAGTGATGACCTCCAGGGATTTGGATTTAGATCTATCCCAATGAATTGGGACCCTAAGATACACATCCAGCTGTTTGAAGTTTTGAATCCTCAGTAGACTAGATATATGGTCTTTCCAAATATCTGGTGTGTTGCTGTTGAAAATAATTGAACTTTTTTCATAGTTTATCTTCTTCCCAGGTAGTTCTTCATGCATTTGTAAGATGTGCTTGAGATGTTTGATTTCTGTATCTAATGCCTCATAAAAAATCACAAGGACATCAGAATACATTAAGTGAGAAATGTTGGGGCTAGATCTGTAAAGCCTGAATCCCTTAAGATTCCTTTCCCTGATCTACTTATCAATGGACAAAGAAAAGAAATTCAAAGCAATGATGTACATATATGGGGACATGGGGTCTCCTTGTCTGATCCCTCTGAAAGGAAGAATAGGATTAGAAGGGGTACCATTAATGAGGACACTGTAGGTTACAGTGCTGATGCTGATGCATTCCTAGATTAATATGTTGAAAGGATCACAGAAGCCCATACAAGAAATGACTTTTAAGATAAATTGCGAGCTTATTTTATCATAATCTTTCATGATATCTAGCTTAATGGCACAAGAGAATTTATTTCTATTGCGAGACTTTTTGAAAGTAGATAGAACTTCATGGAAAATAAGGATATTATCACACATGTTTCTACCTCTAATGAATGTAGACTGGTTTTCACAAATTATACCAGGCAGAATATGCATGAGCCTATTAATGAGAACCTTAGAAATTATCTTATAAGAAAAGTTACATAGCCTAATAGGCCTATAGTGGGATACCTAGTTAGGATCTTATCTTTCAAGAATTAGGACTAGGTATGTCTTGTTCATATCCAATGGCATTCTTCCTGTATCAAAGAAATCAGGGACTATAACAACAACTTCATCCTGGATCAAAGTCCAATTCTTGTAAAATAAAGATGCTGTCACCCTATCTGGGTCTGGTGCTTTGTTAGCAGCCAAGTAAAAAACAATCTTCTTCACTTATAGGAGTTGAATTGGCGCCATAAAAGCTTTGTTGATATTTGCATTTATAACAGGGTTGACAACTGTATGAATAAAATCAAGATTAAATGAACAAGCCCCTGAGTATAACTCTTTAAAATAACTTGTAACTTTCTGTCTAATTTCTTCTTGAGTGTTGCTCCATTTTCCATTAGAATTCCTCAATCAAAGAATAATGGATTTCTGCTTGTGATGGACTATAACTGAGTCGAAAAACTTAGTGTTTTTGTCTCATTTAGCTAACCAAGTGATCTTGGCTCTTTGCTTTCAGAAGACCTCCTCCATTTTCCATAATAAGGCTATTTCATCCAGTAACTTCTACTCTTCCTCTTTTTGAAATGATTAAGAGCAGTGGTTGTAGAGTAGCTTCAATTGTTGAGAGTGCTGTGTGATTCTTTCTTTACAATTTCCACTGCTTCTTTAGTCCATCTCTTCACTTTCTTGAGGCAAATTTATAATTTCTTCTACAATAGTGAAATATTCCCAGCTGATCCCAAAGAAGCCCAGATCTCATTAATTGTTTGGAATCAATCATCATAGAGCATCCATTTGTTCTCCAATCTGATGCCTTCTTTGTACATGAATTTTGCACCGTCCATGTATAAGATTATTAGTCTATGGTCAAAACCAATAAGTTTATCATGGTTGACATATGCAAAAGGAAATTGCATTTTCCAGCAATGCTTCGTGAGGAATCTGTCCAATCTCTACTATCATCTTTTTCCCCATTTGTTTACAATACCATGTGAATTGAGAGCCTAAATAATCCAGGTATAGTAGATAATTCTCTTTTATCCATTGTAAGAAAGTTATGGAGTTACTAGATTGTGCAGTTGATCCACCCATTTTGTCTATGCTAATGACATAATCATTAAAGTCTCCATACCACAATTTGTCAAGTCATGGGTTTAAAGCCAACTACAATCTATGAATTTTAGATCTTCCTGATATAGTAGGGTCTTCGTAAATTTTTTTTGAAACTAGTCAATTTTTAAATCCCTTCTTCTACATTTAGAATGAATAAAGTGAATGCTTCTGTCAAGAACCTCCAGCTCTATATTGTCTCCCCACCATATAGCTAAGCCTCTAGAGAGGCCAATGGGATAAACATATAAAGAGCTGGAAAAATTAAACCTCCTCCAAGACTTCTCCATAAACTCTTCTTTATTCTTTTTTTCTGAAAGAAACACCAAACTAGGATGGTGATGACCTAAAAGATTTCTCAAATAGGGAATTATCAGGTCACCTCTCAAATTCTGACAATTCCAGCATAATGTATTCATGGCGATTTGGTGGCTTTTAGCGAGCCACCAATTCCATAGTTGGACTATTGAGATTCAATTACAACATTGAGATTTTCACCATTGACATTCTCATTTACCTGAGAAGCTTCTCTTGAATCATCATAATATTATGTAGCTTCATTGAGTCTTAATGAAGAGGAATTTTGCTATTGCAATTGACAGTTATTACAGTCCATTTCTTTAATTTTGAATCTCTTGACTTTCCTCTAGGCTTATTCTAGTGGACTATAATACTCATTTGGCTAGTGGACTGTAATACTCATTTGGAGGGCCTAGTAAAGCTTGTTATAAAAGGCCCATTATCTATGGCACTAGAATTGTGATATTAGGCTCTGATTTCTCTAGGCTCTGGTGAATTTTCCTCCTAATCTCTATTATACTTTGATCTATTAAACCCTTCTACAATGTGCCTAAATATAGGGATAACCCAATATCCTTTCTCTTGAGATGAGACGTGCCAGGATGTCCATCATTCAATTGACTTGGGTCAGCCAAGTTAAGCCTTATGATGGAGAAAAACTCTACTTCACACCCGCAAGTGTACGAGATTGTATCAAGTAATAAAAATGATGAATCTCGATATTGTTCTCCTTAGGGACTCATGTATGTTTGATTAGTTAATCACTAAATCACTCTCTTCTACTATTCTTAGCTTATAAATAATGAAGTTATTTTATGTTTTGATTTAAACTTTAACTAAACTAAATTAAATTGAACAGTTAATTGAGAAAACAAATGCAAAGATAGAAATTAAGATCATAAAATGTTTATCTAGACTTCAACTAGTATTAGACTACATTATATGGATAATCAACAACTCAATAGCACTTGGAATTATACATCAAATGGGCTTATTCATATCAAAATTAGATTTAATTATTTCTCAAGCAATTAAATCTCTAATTCCTAAGGAAAGGAAGGGAATCTCTTCTCACAACCAATCAATTAGGAAAAACATTAGGTTTTATATGAAATAAACTTAACGCTAAGTGTCTATGAATCTATCTTTAGCAATCCTAGCAAACTCTAACAATTTAAAGTGTTTAATACCTAAAATTTTTATCTCTAGCAAAAGTTAGGCAACCATAGTCATCAACAAGCATGCAATTGTAAATGAAAAACTATAGATAATATAAATTGAAATTATTACTTGAAGAAAATTTCAAACATCCATTGAGTATTAAAGTCAATCAATCTATACAAAGTAGCTAATACTCATCTAATCTAGGTAAACCAAAAAATTTAGTTCATGATAACAAAGTTATAGTAGAAAATTAAAGGAAAAGAAGAGAGAACTAATAAACCCATAAGGAATTCTTAGCCCAATACCCAAAATCCTATAACTTCTTGATGAATCTTGGTTAATCTCCACCTTGATATGTTGTTCTTGATTAATTTGTTGTTCTTTTATGTGATTTATTCTTCCTATTTAGCTCTGATAGAATTTCCTTTTTAAGCTAAAAAGGTTGGAAAATTCTAGACTCTGTTTTCCTCAAAAATCTGGCTTTTATACAGCTAGAGAAATCGGGGTCACGGCCACTGTTCACGGTCGTGACCCATACCCGTGAGAAAAGGCCTAAAATATAAATTGAAACTGTGGCTACATCCTAGGTCACGGCCGTGACCTAAACTCGTGATCACAATGGAAGGTTCTATCTTTTTTCTGCTTTGGAGACTTGAGAATTAGTGGCTCAACCTAGGCTCACGGCCATTGGTCACAGCTGTGAGCCATGCCCGTGACTGCCCTGTAGCTTCCTGCCTTATTTTCCTTGCTTCCTTTCCTGTTCCAGTAGCCACATTCCAACTCATAGGCATTGGTCACGCCCGTGAGCTATATCAATGACTCTTCCTTGGCTTAATTTTCAACTCTTTTTATGCTCTTTTTGTAAGCCCATTCTGATATATTTCACTATTTAGCTCCGAATCAGTACCTAGAACTAGAAAAGATGAAAACACACTTAAAATAAATAAATTAAATGCAATAGGATATGGATAATGGTCAAGAAACGAAGTATAAATTAGGTATATTTGGCCATTATCAAATTTCCTCACACTAAACATTTGCTTCTCCTCAAGCAAACCTAAACACAATCACACACACATTCTTCATTTGCAATCATAAAAAACTCAGGAATAAAAAAAACAAAAAGGGTAAAAATCATTTGCAATAGACATCTAGTTTTTGCATATGGTTTTGGTTTTATGGCTAAATTAAGAACATTATAATCAAGTTCAGAGTCCATGAAGGTACTGTTCTCACAACTTGGCTCCAAGGCAATTCAATCACAATCTTAAACATCCTATCCAAAAACATAGCTAGAATCGAATCATTTAACCTAAGCATTCCTCCAACTACTTGATCAATCTTCCTGGGGAATCAAATTTGTTCTTTTGGTACTTTTATGCAATTTGTCTTGATACTTTTCAAAATTTTTATAGGACCCGACTTAGCCTGTGGGCTGTTTGAGTGCGTCTCCATCTCTGGCTCAAAACTTTCTAACACCTCCACTGGCGGTGCTAACGATGAAGCACCTGGATGACTCGATACAGGTGGCAGGGGGGAAGAGGCCCCTGAATGTCCAAAGGCTGCTACTGGCTAGACCGGAGGAGAGGCAGATCGTCGTAGCTTCTTCAAATGCATTCTCTTTAGGATTTTGAAGAGGATTTTAGTAACCCAATTGCACTGCTTGCACTCCTCTCTTACATCATCTAAGAGAACTTGCTGTTGCCTTTATATGCTGCCAATATAAGCCTGCATGCACCATATATTTTCCTCTATACTTGCCCTTGGGGTAGGAGTAGGTGAAGGTGGCTTATCTGAGGAAGACGAGGAAGAAGCCTTAGTAAGAGGAGCTGAAGATGAGACTGCTCGACTCCTTTTTCCCTTTTTCATTTGTAGCATGTACTCAATACAAGTAGTGTCAAACAATCCAAACTCATATCACCCACCCCAGCCCATAGTCATAAATTCCTAGCCAACTGGGTGATGTAAGATCCACCATGTAAACGTCTCGACTTTTGATTATTGGCTGGTTCATTAAGCATCCACAGTAAAGAATAAGCTACATTCACTCGCAGGTCTCTAGCCAAGTAGTACAGGAAAAAGAGATTCGATTTGTTCACATGTCCCCTTGATTAAAAATGGGGAGATATGGCACAACTAAGTAGATAGTGCATGTATCGAAGGGAAGGATCCTTAAATTTCATTGCCTTACTTACTGCCAACACCTATTTTCCATTAGCTAGCTCCTCCCAAACTTGTACTGGTGTCGGGTCTCATAGTTGAATGTCATTGCGGCATTGTAGTATCATGATGTATCCACCTTCTCACTAGTATATAGCCCAAAATCTTGAGCTAACTCATTAATGCTCTTGGTGTAATCCCTGCCTCCTAATCGAAACTGAATCGCTAGTTGGTCATAGTCTGACAGTCATTTGGGCCAAACCAAAGTGCATAAGAATTCCAAAGTCAGCTCCTTGTATGTCAATTCTTGTATCTCATATAGAATCCTCCAATTGGGCTGGGATATCATTGGCCTCATTCTGTCACATTCCGGCAATCTTGCTAAGGACCCCCAATTTGGCACATAGTTAGGGTAGAATGGTTTATTACCAAAAAATTTCAATCGATCCCTCTGCCATTGTCCAGGGAATTAGAGATACGGATGATGCCGGTTATACCGCAAAACAACACCCTTAGGTTATCGTCATGCCGGTAGTGATGGTGGGTGTGGTAGTATGATGGCCAAGGATTTCTTCTTTGGCTTCTTAGCAAGTGAGGAAGAAGCCGACCGCTTGCCTACGACTTTAGAGCTAGAAGATACAGCAGTAGTGGATTTTTGTAGACCCATTGTTTTCAAAACAACACAAAAATCAAACAAAAAGAAAACAACAAAATAGGTTATTAGTGGTTAGTGTGAGTAAATCAAAATTGAGCAAGACAATGGCTGAAAATAGACCATTACCATCCTATAAGTACACAAAAATAACCAAAGTAATTAACCCAATCACCCCACTCTATTTCCCCGTACACTTGAACAAAATCAAGAGCTTAAAGTATTAGAAGTCATAAAAAGTGTGTGCTTGTGCTTCACTTTGGTGTTGGGTGAGAGGGTGTCCGTTGTGTGTAAATGAAAAGAAATACATACTAGATTGGTGTTAACACAGACCCCAACTCACTCCAACCAACATCAAACTCATGGCATAACCAACTCTTAAACATGAAAATAGAACAACATGCTCAATATGAAATGCATACAAACAAACCAAGCCAAAGTGACATGGGAGTGTTTTAAAAGTTCAATCAACATAAAATTTGTGAAATTTCAAATGAAATCAAGGTTCATATTCACTGTGGCATTTCATCAAACACATAGTATGCACATACTTAAACTACCACAACCAACCAAAACTAACACCCAAATTACTCCCAATTCATGTAAAAGAAAGAAATAAATCGGATTCAAGGAATTAAATATGAAAAACTAACCAATTCTTAAGGGGGCGCTCAATTGAAAACTCCTAAAAATTGAAATTCATGATGATTAACAACTCAAAACAAATAATGAAAATAAACCAAAATTAAAGGCATGAATGACAAATACAATCCAAATAAAACATCAAATCAAAACACTAATAACCAAAATTAAACCAAACTAGATATTGTTTTTCTAACTCATAAGATAAAATGCAGTAAAAGAAAGAAAAAGAAAGAAAAACATTGAGATTGTTGTTGAATTAATGAAAAGAACCTTAAATCCTTAGATTGCAAAGTGATTTGAAAATATTTGGGAGTAGAAATCTGAAGAAAATTGTGAAAAGGTGTATGTGTTGTGAAAAAGTGGGTTTAAATAGGTGTTTAGTTTGTATATGGGCCCCGCATTTTAGGGCAGAGTTGGGCTCGCGGGTATGCCTCATGGCTATGACCTATGCCAGTGAGGTGCCGTGAGACACAATATATTCAAGTTAGCTCACAGGTATTGGTCACTCCCGTGAGCCAAAGCTGTGAGTCAGACATTTCATGTATAATTTCCACAATATGTCCATACTGGCTCACGAGTATTGGTCACGCCTGTGAACCATACCCGTGAGTCAGTCTTTTCATGCATAAATTTGGCAGTGTGTCCATAATGGCTCATAGGTATGCCTTATGCTAGTGAGCCAAGGCTGTGACTCAACCATTATTTTCTAAAAATAAGCAGCGGTTCACTATGCAGTCACGAGCATTTCTCACGACTGTGAACCAAGGCCGTGACTACCTAGTGAGTTACTGCCTTTGAAATATTTTGACCCAAAACAATTAACTGTTTGTACCAATTTTTAGGCTTCACTTACCCATTGATTCAGACCGCATATTTTAGTATAGCCCGTGGCTCGAATCACTTACCATTTCACGTCGGTTTGGGCTCGAATTGCCTGCGACAATCTTAGATCAAGTGTTATACTCCTTTTTTACTCATGAGAATTAAAACTAAATAAAATGACAAAACAAAACAAATTTGAAAATTAGTGGGTTGCCTCTCAACAAGCACTTATTTAACATCGTCTTAGCTGAATGTTAGGTGAAGTTGTCACCTCACCTCTTGGAGATACCAAATCTCCTTAAACTCGAGGAGTTCCCCGTCATCCAAATACAACTTCAATTTTTGGGCGTAGAATTTAAAATTGCCCTTCTCAAGGTGACTTAATTCCACCGCACAATGGGGAAACACTTCCTTGACTACAAAAGGAACTGATCATCGGGATTTCAACTTTCCCGGAAATAATCTCAAGCATGACTTAAAAAGTAATACCTTATCACCTACCACAAACTCGCACCTTTGTTTGATTATGGAATCATGCCACTTCTTAGTCCACTCCTTATACATCCTTGCATTGTCATAAGCCTCTAGATGAAGCTCATCGAGCTCATTCAGTTGAAGTCTCCTTTTCTCACTTGCATGCTCCAGATCATAGTTAATTTCCCTAATGGCTTAATAGGCCTTATGTTCGATTTCTGCAGGGAGATGACAAGCTTTACCATAGATAAGCCTAAAAGGTGTTGTTCCAATCGGAATCCTATAGGCAGTTCAACAAGCCCTTAAGGTTCCATCTAATTTTTCACCCCAATTTTTTCTATTCCGCTCTATAGACTTTTCTAAGACCCTTTTTATTTCCCGATTGAAATTTTCAACCTGTCCGTTTGTTTACGGGTGATAAGGTGTTGCAAGTTTTTGAACGGCACCACATTTTTTCAAAATTATATTCATTTGTGCATTACAGAAATATGTGCCTCTATCACTAATAATTGCCTTGGGCATACCAAAGCCACAAAATAACTTTTTCAAAAATTTAACAACTACCCTAGCATCATTTATGGGTAGAGCTTATGCCTCTACCCATTTTGACACATAATCAATAGCCATAAGGATATATTTTTTACCAAATGAACTAGGGAAGGGTCTCATGAAGTCAATGCCCTAAACATAAAAAATCTCACATTCAAGAATACCTGTTGGGGGCGCTTCATCACGAGAAGAGATATTACCTAACTATTGACATGAGTCACACTTGCTTACCCAATCATGACTATCCTTAAAGATAGTGGTCTAATAGAATCCACCCGCTAGTACTTTATGAGTGGTCCGACTGGGATCGAAATGCCCTCCAGCCATACCTCTTTGGCATTGATTCAAAATTTTCAGTTTTCGGCCAAGCCACGCATTGCCGGATCAACATATCATTGCACAAATGAAACAAAATTGGGTCCTCCCAAAAGTAATATTTTAAATAAAAAAAAGAACTTTTTCTTTTGGTGAAACGTTAGTCATTTTAGGAGTTCCCTTGCAGTAAGATAATTTGCCAAATCGGCGAACCAAGGAATATTAGAGGAAGGAGTAGAGGAACATACATTACTTATCATTTTGAAGAGTTGCTCATCCAAAAAGGTGTCCTTAATCTCCCCTTCATCCAATTCTTCAAGTTCTGGGTTCTCCAATCTTGATAAATGATTGGCTGCCCTTGAATATCTAAATCAAACTCTTAAAGCAGTATTACCCATCGAATGAGCCTTGTCTTGACATTATTTTTAGTGAAAAGACACCTCAATACTGAATGGTCCATGTAAACTACTACCTTTGACAGAATAAGTTAAGAGCGAAATTTGTCAAAAGCAAACACAACCGCCGAGAGCTCCTTTTCAGTGGTGGTGTAGTTAACTTAGGCATCATTTATAGTCTTACTAGCATAGTAAATTGGATGAAAGTTCTTTTCTTTTCTTTTCCCCAAAACAGCTCCCAAAACATAATCACTTGCATCACACATTAATTCAAATGGGGGCCCCCAATCTAGAGCCACCATAATGGAAGCATGGATAAGATTATCCTTCAAAGTGTTGAAGGCCTCTAAACATTCCTCATAAAAGTGAAATTCCACATCCTTCTCCAAGAGTTTAGTGCGGGGGCAAGCAATCTTGGAAAAATCTTTAATAAATCTCCTATAAAACTGCGCATGCCCAAGAAAACTTCTAATGCCCTTAACATTTGAAGGAGGCAACTTCTCAATAGTAGCAACTTTAACATGATCTACTTCTATGCCATCCTTTGAAACCTTATGCCTAAGAACTATTCCTTCATCCACCATGAAATGGCATTTTTCCTAATTAAGCACAAGATTCGTTTCTTCGCATCTTTTCAACACCATTTCTAAATTCGCAAGACAACTCTCAAAACTATTTCCATGAACTGAGAAGTCGTCCATGAAAACCTCCACAATATCCTCTATCAAATCATCAAAACTTACTGTCATGCACCTTTGAAATGTAGCTAGTGCGTTGTAGAGACCAAGCAACATCCTCCTATGGGCAAAGGTGCCATAAGGGAAAGTGAAAGTGGCATTTTCTTGGTCTTCTGGTGCAATGGGGATTTGAAAATACCCCAACAACCTGTCAAAAAATAGTTAAAATAATGCTTGGCTAGCCACTCTAACATCTGATCGATAAACGATAGTGGAAAATGATCCTTACGGGTAGCATCATTTAACTTCTGATAATCTATACAGACTCTCTACCTAGTTATCATCCTTTGAGGAATCAACTCATTTTTCACATTCGCAACAACCGTCATTCCTCCTTTCTTAGGTACCACTTGTACTGAACTTACCTATGAGCTGTCTGAAATGGGATAAATGATCCCGACATCAAGGAGTTTAATTAGCTCTGCCTTAAATACCTCTTTCATTTTTAGATTTAGCCTTTTTTAAGGTTGCACCACTGACTTATAATTTTCTTCCATAAGAATCTTGTGGGTGCAATAGAATTGGCTAATGCCTTTTATGTCGGCTATCTTCCATGCAATCACTCTCTTGTGCCCTTTTAAAAGATCAATCAACTTACTTTTTTGCTCTTGTGATATTCGAGCACTCAAATTAATTGGGAACCTTTTTCCCTCCCCTAAGAAAGCATAATCCCAATGGTCTGGAAGTTCCTTTAACTCCAACTCCAAAGGATCCTTTATAAAAAGGTCTTGCCTTTTCCGCATTAGGTATTTCGATTGGCTCATATGCCCTCTTTCTCTCCATGTAACCATTACCTTCCAAATGCTTTAGCTCTTCCTTAGCTTCCATATCCTCATCATCAATGTCTTTCTGAAAGAAAAAAACACCTTTCAAGGGGGTCCTTAAAAGCAAAGTTTGTAACAAGGTTAAGGGTCTCATGCTCATAAAGATCCTTGCACAAGCCCTCAACATAAAAAACCAAAGAGTGTTTCATGGATTGAGTTACATTAAAAATCACTTTCATCTCACCCACCCTTAAAGTGAGGGTACCTTTATGGATATCGATGATGGCACGGGCTGTGTTTAGGAATTGTCGTCCAAGAATTAATGATAGATCTGTGTCATCATCCATTTCCACTACTACAAAATTTACTGAAAATATAAAATTCCCAACTTTTACTAACACATTCTCAATTATTCCCTTGGGAGATATCACAGACTTGTCTGCCAATTGAATTTTCATTTGTGCTAGTTTAGGTTCCCTGATAGCTAATTTCTTAAACACATGATAAGGCATTACACTAATACTAGCACCTAGATCTGCTAAGGCCTTTTCAATTTCAAGATTTACAATTAAACAAGGAATATTAAAGCTACTGGGGTCTTGCAATTTCTTTGGAAACCTTCTTTGAGCAATGGTCAAAGACTTCTCGGACAAATGCTCTATAGATACTTATTTGAGCTTTCTCTTGTTAGAGATCAACTCTTTTAAAAATTTTACGTACTTCAGCATTTGAGCGAGTGCTTTGACAAAAGGAATATTAATGTGAATTTGTTTAAATAGTTTAAGAAACTTACCAAATTGGGCATACAAGCGGTCCTTTTGTAGACGTGTCGGGTATGACACTCATGGTGTGTACTTCTTGATTGGCGCTGACACTTTTGGTTGCTCCTCTTGATTGCTTTTCTCCTTTCCTTTTTCAACTTCAACTTCCATATGGTTAGTCTAAGGATTCTTATTCTCCTCTGAAACTTCCTTTTCCACCATTCTACCACTTCTCAAAGTGATAGCCTTTAATTCACCCCTCGGGTTGACCTAAATGTTGCTAGGTAGAGCACCCAGAGTCCTCTCACTTAGAAGCTTAGATATTTGTCCTACTTGATTTTCTAGGTTTTGTAAAGAGGCTTGAGTGTTTCTATTAATTGCCTCTTGATTTTGGAAATGAGTTTTCATTGTCTGGATAAAATTTTCCATCATTTCTTCTAAGCTGCTCTTTTTAGGTGGAGGACCTAGCAGTTGACCTTATGTTGGGAGATGCGACCTTTGTTGGAAACCTGGTGGAGGAGCCCTTTCCTCATTATTGTCTCTCTAAGAAAAGTTTGGGTGGCTTCTCCATCCAGGGTTATAAGTATTCGAGTAGGGGTTGTTTCCTCCCCTTTGCATACCTCCCATATAATTGGCTTGTTCTTGAGATCCATTTGTACCAATTGATCCACCTGAGCTTACTACGTTGCAATCCTGAAATTGGTGGCCATCGCCATAATTCTCATAGTAAGAAGCTTGAGCTCTTAAGGTACCCCGAAGTGAATGCGTCGAATTTCCTTATCAAAGCTTCCACTTGTGCCAATAAAGATGTCATATTATCAACACTGTGGACACCCGGTGCCATTAGCCTAAGCAGATCTCTAGGAGAGGGGAGCCATTGATAGTAGGACATAGACATCTTCTTGATAAGCTCCTAATTCTCCTCCGGCATTTTATCACCCAATGTTCCACCTCCGATTGAGATTAGATTTTGTCTATTCGCATACATCAATCCATTAGTGAAAGTCTCAATTAATTGCCATGTGGAGAATCCATTATGGGGGCACTTGAGTAATAAGTTATTAAATCTTTCCCATCCTTCATACAATGATTCTCCCTCAGGTTGGATGAACGAGTATATCTCATGTCTCTATTTCGCTACTTTGGAGGGTGGAAAGTATTTTTCTAAAAAGGCCTTCGCCAGCTGTGCCAAAGTTGTGAAATGGCCATCATGGAAGGACTTAAGCCACTTCTTCAGGTTATCTCTTAAAGAGAATGGAAATAACCACATTTTGATCGCATCCTCAGTCACCCCATTCATCTTAAATTTATCACAGATCTCTACGAATTCATCGAGATGGGTGTGAGGGTCCTCATAGGCTAATCCCCCACACTGAAAAGAGTTTTTTACCATCTGATTAATGGCCGATTTAACTTTGAAAGTATTTTCTTCAACTCCCGGCCTCCTTATAGGAGCACCTACATCATTCAAATCATCTCGTGCAAAATCCTGCATTGTCCTCCACACTGGAGCTTTAGCTCCTTGACCATTTCCATTTTCAATCCTATTATTTCCATTATCCATTCTTTCTCTAATGGCGTTTCCATTACCATTATTACCGCTATTACCATTATTGTTGCCATTACCTTCCATGTTGACTTTGAGTACCTCAACATTTCCTTCCTCAGTTGTGTTCTCTTGAACTCTTTAAAGTGGGATGTCTCTGGCCAAAGCTAACCCTTTTTCCCTTTATGGTCTCTGATTTCTTAATGTTCGCTCAAGCTCTGGATCGTATGGGAAGAGTTCAGAGTGGTTTGCTTTGGTCATTAATTAGTACCTGAAAGACAATAACAAGAGTAATTGAAATTTAGTAAACAAGGATAGAAAGGCTAAATCAATAGCTTCAGATTTATTATTAATGTTAACTATATCAAACTAATAACAAGTCTCCTGCAACGGTGCCAAAAACATGATGGAGAAAACTCTACATCACACCTGCAAGTGTATAAGATCGTATCAAGTAATAAAAATGATGAATCCTGATATCGTTCTCCCAAGGGACTCGTGTATGTTTAATAAGTTAATCACTAACTCAACATCTTCCACTATTGCTTAGCTCACAAATAATGAAGTTATTCTATGTTTTTATTTAAACTTTAACTAAACTAAATTAAATTGAAAAATTAATTGAGAAAAACAAATGCAAAGATAGAAATCAAAATCGAAAAATGTTTACCTAGACTTCGATTCATATTAGACTAAATTATATGGATAATCAACAACTCAATGGAACTTGGAATTATACTTCAAGTGGGCTTATTCATATAAAAATTAGATTCAATTCTTTTTCAAGAAATTAAATCTCTAAATCTTAAGTAAAGGAAGGGAATCTCTTTTCACAATCAATCAATTACGAAAAGCATTAGGTTTTATATGAATTAAACTTAACCCTCGGTGTCCATGAATCTATCTCTAGCAATCATAGCAAACCCAAACAATTTTAAGTGTTCAATACCTAAAATTTCTAGCTCTAGTAAAAGTTAGATAACGATAATCATCAACAAGCACGCAATTGTAGATGAAAAACTGTAGATAATATAAATTGAAATTATTACTTGAAGCAAATTTCAAACATCCATTGTGTATTAAAGTCAATCAATCCATACAAAGTAGCTAATACTCATCTAATCTAGGTAAACCAAAAGATTTAGTTCAAAATAACAAAGTTACAGTAGAAAATTAAAGGAAAAAAAGAGAGAAAGAAACCCATAAGGAATTCTTAGCCCAATACCTAAAATCCTATAAATTCTTGATGAATCTTGGTTAATCTCCACCTTGATATATTGTTCTTGATTAATTTGTTGTTCTTTTATGTGATTTTTTCTTCCTATTTAGCTTTGCTAGGGTTTCCATTTTAAGCTAAAGAGGTTGGAAAATTCTGAACTCTATTTTCCTACAGAAATCTAGCTTTTATATAGCTGGACGCCACTGTTCACGACTGTGACCCATACCCATGAGAAAAGGCCTAAAATATAACTTGAAATAGTGGCTGATCCTGGGTCACTACTGTGACCGAAACCCATGATCACAATGGAAGGTTATGTCTTTTTTTTTTTTTTTGCTTTTGAGACTTGAGAAATAGTAGCTCAACCTAGGCTCACGGCCATTGGTCACGGCTGTGAGCCATGCCCGTGACTTCCTTGTAGCATCCTGCTTTATTTTCTTGACTTCCATTCATGTTCCAGTAGCCGCATTCCAACTCACGGGCATTGGTCACGCCCGTGAGCTATACCAATGACTTTGCCTTGGGTTAATTTTAACCTCTTTTATGCTCCTTTTATAAGCCCATTATGATATATTTCACTATTTAGCTCCGAATCAATACCTAGAACTAGAAAATCTAAAAACACACTTAAAACAAATAAATTAAATGCAATTGGATACAGATAATGGCCAAGAAATGAAGTATAAATTAGGTATGTTTGGCCATTATCACCTTGCCATACTCTCCACATGTCCTTGTTCAGAGGCATTTAAGGTTGACATGACTAAATCTTTTTTGACTTCATTTCTTCCTACCACCAACCATCAAGCCCCAAAATCCCATTGGTCTAGGAGTTTCGAGACTGTTGCCTCTTCTACTTGCTTTGTGAGTGTGTGAGAATCCCCTTCCTTCCCTAACTACCTAAGGAAGCTGGAGGTAGTGCTTCTGATAAGTTTTCTAATGACTGAGCCTCTTATCTCTACCCTCATCCATGAAATGAATCCAAATAACTCCTTGCTATAATTCTAAAATAGATCTTCCATTTGGAAAGTTGTGAGGCCCTGTCTGAGTCTGCGGGATTTCCCAGCGTACTTTCGAGTTTATGGCTCGAGGAAACCCATCGCGTGGGGTCATATTGTGTATGGCATCGTGGTTATGGAAGGTCCCACTTTGGTAAACTCATGTGTTCGTGGGTGTGCATGTGTGATGTATTTGAGTTGCCACTCAATCTTTATAAAAAAACTATTTTTCTTAGGTGATTAAGAAACCAGTTTGAACTCCATTTAGAAACATATAACATTTCACCCAATTAATTTTAAAAGGTAGACCTACAAACTATAGTTGGGTTCGAGGATTTATGATTTGATAAAAATGTTTAGAAAAAAGATTTTCTCAATTCTAAACAACTTTGGCTTAAGAAAAAACATGTATGGTTTCAGTTAAAAATTGATTTTTGTGTATGCATGGCATACTTTGTGATGGATGAACAGTTAAAGTATACCAATCATGATGCATGAGCAAGATTAATAGTATGCATGATGGGAATAAAAGGAAAGAAATAAAAAGGCTGAAAGATAAACATGAGTCCTTCCTTTAGCTCGAAGGGGTTCTTAGGAAGGTACACATCCCTAAAGAGAAAGCGATAATAAAAATAATTACATTTGAATATCGAATAAACATGGGATCCCCCCTCTAATTCATAGATTTGGAAAGGACACATTCTACAAATCAATTACAAACTCAAATGGAATAATAATACAATGAAAGAATACATAAAATGAAATAAATAATGAAATGAATAGGAATAAAATAAGATAAAATAAGGAGAAAAAACTAAAGGAAGAAAAATATTTTGGAGTTTAAACCTTTTGAATAGGCTTGCTGGTATATTCCTTTGAATGAGAATCAAACCCCACGTCATTCTCCCTTCTTGCAAAGGATGGGGTTATTCTAAAAAATAGTGGGTTGGTAGTCTGATTTGTTTAGAAACTAATTTGTTTTATTTTTAAAAAGAATTAACCAATAAGCTATTAACCAATTCAGAGTTTGATTAATGAAAATTGATTTTTGATAAATGAAATTGCCTAGTCATTTTTTAGGGCTTTGATTCGATCATTTTAGAAAAATGATTTTGATAGTGTAAAAATGCCTTGTTAGTTTTAAGGGCTTTATTCCAAACCAAAGAGAATGAAATACTATACCTAATTTACCTTTGACTTACGGGGTCTCGAAATTGGAGGATTGGATGGCTTGGTGAACCTGAAATGTGTCTCTGTTGTGCTCAGAGAGGACTGTTTGTCTTCTATCTAGAGTGTGACTGATAGATTCAGAATTGTTTGAACGATTGGAATCTTTGGTAATTAGGTGTTTCTGGTGAAATTTTGGTGTTTCAGAGAGTGTTTGTGTGTTTTTGGTGTATGTAATTGTCTAAAAGAAGGTCAGGAAGTCTGGAGAAGTGTATAAAATTGGCCTAAAAAAGTCATAAAAAGTGTCAAAAATTGACCTAGAGGGTCAAATTTATAGAAAACCATGTCAGAAAAGCTAGGAAATTGAGACTCATGCGTTTAGGGACAAAAACATATGAGCTACTGCCTAAATGCATGCATTTGGGGCTTTGCTCATGCGTTTAGCTCCAAACGAATTCGTTTGGGCTTTGGCTTATGCGTTTAGGCCTAAATGCATGGGCCTAGTTTTTTGGGTCCGGTTCGGTCTAATTTAGTTCAATTTTTTAGCTTTTCTACATCCGATTTGAGCGCGGTTTGAACCATTGAGCTCGTATAGACAGGCCATATTTTATGGTGTAAAAATTAGAGTTCACAGCTTCCCCCCTTAGCAGTCCAATTTTGCAAAAAATGTGACTGATAAGAGTGAACGCATTTAATGGGATAATGGATTTTGCCTATAAAAGGGTTTAGGAGGCTCATTTGTTACATAATTCACTTTCTCTCAACTTCTTCTTCTTCTACCTTTCTCTTTTAGCAAGTAATTTTTTAAATGATACTGGCCAATGACGTTCAGGATGAGGATTTGTCAGTGCTTTTGGACACAATTCTAGAGGGAGAGGTTATTCCTTCCTTCGATGATTCATATTTGAGTGTCACTGAGGAGGAGTTGTTCCCTAATAATTTTCCCGGTCCATCTACCGATCAACCTGCTTCAGACAGTCAGTTCAGTTTAGATGATATTTTTGGTGTGGAAAATCTATCCAGTACCACAGTTGCTGCAGACTTACTTAGCCCATCTGTCTGGGACTTTTTTTTTTATCATCTTCTGATGGATCGAGAGGAGCCTTTGATGATGCCAAATACTATGATTCTGCAGAATTGCTTGAAGCATGTGTGCTGGCATGGCTACCCAACGGTATTTTCCCGTTCCTCTCTGTTTATTTTTTTCCTATGCCATATGCATTTTTCTTTTCTTGTTTTTTTTTTTTTTTGCATTTTATGATGTCTCATTTTTTATGCACTCTTTTTTTTTTTTTTCAAAATGATCTCTTTTTTAGGCAGTTTAATTTTTTCACTTATTTTTATTTTCTCAGTGCTAGAAAAAATAAAAGTAGGGAGCTAAATAAAAAGAAAATGAAAAATGATAGATTTTTTTTACCTGTAAGATGTTGAGCATAGTTAGAGGGGTGCTCGATCTAGTCTGGGTACTGTTATGACTTTTCTTCACCATTTTGAGCCTATAGCTACTCGTATTGCTCTTGCTCATCTGTCAAGTTGGATGAGCTTGGACATTGACCGTACTCCTAATAGGAACCTAATATTTACCTTGGCTGAGAGGTGGTAATGGACCACCAACACATTTCACCTTCCGGTGGGCGAGATGACGATGACCTCACTAGAGTGGTCCTGTTTGACTGGCACGACATTTGGGTCTATGCTTGTTGTCTTTGATGTTGAGTTGAGACCTTCCCATGCTCTATTCAACCTACTTGGAGCGGATTTGCCTCTTAATTCAAAGGGGCTTATTTCTTGGACCCATTTGATTAATCACTTATTTGGGATGAATTTGGAGGCTTACTCCATCGATTAGTGTGCTCGAGTATGCTTGTTGATCATTTTGTCCACCATTTTCTTGTATAATAAGAGTGGATGGATTGGCTTAAAGATTTTGGGCTCTCTGTCTGATTTATATATGCTCAGTGACTATGACTGTGGTAGTGTCGCACTGGCTGCGGCTTACAGACAGATGAGCATGCTGTCCAAGACTGAAGGGACAGGTATCCATACGACTTCCATAGCTTGGGAGGCCAGTATTTCAATTTCTTGATCTTTTTTTTATTACTTTGCTTTCCAGTGATTTTGCTAACTCTATTTTGTTTACAGCTTTGGACTTTTTCGCATATTCTAGCTATCACCCCTAGGGTTGTGGGGAACATTCTACTCCTGATAAGAAGGATGTGATGTAGAGAGTCCTGGGTAGGTACTTAGGCTACTTTCTCTTTCTCTGACTATACAGATGTCCTAGACACGATGTCTGAGGTATGATCTGATAAGCTTTACTCCTTTCCTCTTGTATACTTCTGATTGTTGGTTTGCCATTTTTAGGTTGTCTGGTCACCTTTCGACTATAACGCTTTTGAAGATGTGGACTCTGATGCTCTAGGTGTCACTTTGATGGAGAGGAAAATCTTCTTGGGCTCCTCCATAATCATGGAGTTCTATCTGGGTGAGCGAATGGTGGCCTAGACTACCACGGAGAAGATTGTGCTAGTTGATCCTCCGATGCTCATGAAAGAGTGCTTGCCTCAGCCTTTTTAGGACTATTGGAGTGTTGGGAGATCGAAGAAGGACTACCTGATTCATGATGCCTCTTATCCAGACTTCTTTACTACTTGTATGATGGGAGGGAGGCCTCTCTTGCTTGCTAGGTCGGGTCAAGTTCCGATGGTGATTACTGCTGCTGCTCTAGGGAATCAAACTTTTGTATGCTTTTGTAGGTTCCCCTTTCGGTGTACACTAATGGCTACGACATTTACCAGTAGATGTATTACTACTTGAGTACTACCATGGCTTCCTTGAGTGTTGCAGAGAGATAGAGAGAGCCTAAGATTATCTGAAGGCACAAGATGCAGCTAGAGGAGGATGAGGATGAAGAGGAGGACGATGACAGCGATTGAATGATGCGTGATGCATTTTTTGGACTTTGTAGAGCTCCACTTGCAATTTTTTTTTTATAAAAATTGATTTTGTACTTTTGAACTTTGAAAATTAATGAAAAATTTTCAATTCCTTCTTTCAATTTTCAGTTTTGTAAAACAGTTTTTCTTGCAAAAATTGAAATTTGAAAATATTTTGGTTAAAAATCGCGCGAAAAACAAAATCGGATCTGTCAAAACGAAATGTTGTGATGGGCCGGGTTAACATGTGGGCTGACCTATGCGTGGGCACCAAAACACGTGGGTTTTTCCTCAAATGTATATGTTTGAGCATAAACGCATATGTGAGGAACCAAATGCATGTGTTTATCCTAAAACACATGCGTTTAGGCCCAGGTGCATGGGCCAATCTTCTTGGCTCGCGTGCTCAGCCTTCCAAACTCCATTTTCAACCTCGATTTTAGTGCCACTAATATATTTCAGTATGAAATCAATTTTTTATTCAAAAAAATTTCTAGAGAACTATTTTTTGACAGAAAATTCAATTTTATTTTGTCTTTGCTATATGAGATGCAACCTTACTTCAGTCACATAATGCATGTCTAGTGCATGAAATTGGATCGAACGAGCAAGATCAACCTCAAAAAATATGGCATGAGCTCTCTACCAACACTTAGAGGAGTCAAGATAGACACGGAGTTTTTGAATGCATGTATTTGATCTTGGGAACCTGTTGATCACATGTATTGATTTGGGGAGAGCATGGACGAGATGTGTCTAACTTTTGAAGAATTTTTGGCTTTGCTTGGTACAAGTCCCAAGGCTGACCTAGCTGTTCCAATCAAAATGGTAAGGTATTTTAGTTCTTTCAAAATGTTGTTGGAGTTGAGCACAAAGGTTGTTACGAGTATTGTGAAAGAAGATTTTGCTGACTTGCCTGCTTTGGCCGATATATTTTGAGAAGACTCCAAGGACCCTGTTTGGTCAGCTAGAAGGCTAAAGGTTTTTACTTCTAGTTTAACTATGGGCTATATCTTTGTAGGCCTGATTGGATGGTCTAATGCAAAAGTATTTGATTTGATACCCTAGATGGGTAAAGGGAAGTCAATTGTGGGCATGATTTTGGCTGAGACACTGCTAGGCCTTGATCATCATTGCAATTCAAGATGACCTTGGATTATTAGTCCGATTTTGCTCTAGGTATTTATACCTTTTATTTGATTATCTGTTTTAGCATCAACAAGGTTATCTTTTGACTTTTGCTTCATTTCAAATTTGGTTAAGGTACCATCTCAAGATTGTTCCCTGTCCTCCTCTTTGGCTAAGGGACTATTCACCATCTTGGTACCGGATTAGGATGATTTTCATCAGCTTCCCTACTGAGAGAGAATGGATTAATTGGTTGATGGAGTTGAGTCCTTCCGATATACTTTGGAGGCCTGACTGGTATTCCATCAAACAGTTTATGCCAAAAAGTCAACGGTACAAGCATGTGTATCTGCTTGGTTTTTAAGAAGTGACTTGGAATCAGGCTACCCGATTTCTTCCTCAAATGGGACATGATTAGGACGTGCCCTAAGATGGCCCACTTTTTGAGGCGACTATTGTGAATGACAAAGTGGCAAGAGCTATTCTCAAGTGCTGGATTCATGATTTCACAAGGGCAGTGTTGCTTCCTAGTGATGAATATGGAAAGCTTCTAGAGTACACCGAGTGGTGGACTAAGACATGTTAGCAAAAGGAAAAGCTGAAGCATTATTCCCTTTTGACTGAGATCAAGGGTTGAGTTAGACTTTAGGTTTTAAAATTCATTTGCTTTGTTTTGTTTTTTTATTTTTATTTTCTTTCTATCTCAAATGTCTTGTTTTGGATGTTCCAAAAGATGAATAAGGCCTCAATAAAACACATTTATTTTATTTAAGCTCTTACTTTTTTCTAAGTCACCCTTTAGAACTTTCAACTTAGTGAGCTGCTTTCATTGTTGCCTGGACCGCCTTTTCGATTTTCAGTCTTGCAGGTTGTACCCTTAATTTTTCCTAAGCTACCCACTTGGGTTTTTGACTTAGCGGGTTTCATTCATTTTTCAAATTTATTTATTTATTAATTTTAACTCTTGCATGCAATGTTAAAGAGCCAAATGAGAATAAAACTTTAGATTTTATTAAATGCTTTAAACCGTGCCTGCATGGGCTGCCTACATATCTCCTTACAATAGATTTTGAAAAATAAAAAACATGGTAATTTTTTTGAGAATCAGGTCCACAGAGTTCTTTTTATAGTAATGTGATGCCTGAATGCATGCTTGTGCAACAAGAATACTAGATGAAGTATTTCTTGAGCTGGTCGAGGTTGGTAGGATAACTGAACTCATTGCCATCGATTTCCATCAGGATGATGCCTCCGCCCGACATGATCTTCTTGATGATATAGGGTCCACTCTAAGGAGGTATGAATTTCCCTCAAGGGTCTTGTGTGGCTTGTCTGATTTCTTTTAGGACTAGGTCGCCTTCCTGAAGATTACAACTTCGCACCCTTTTCTTGAAATGCTTCGTAAGCCTTATCTGGTAATTTTGAGTATGATGAAGTGCTTCAAACCTTTTCTCATTGATCAGGTTGAGTTGGTCATAGTAGGCCAGTTGCCAGTCGAATTCAGAAATATGAGCTTCTTAGAGAAATCTTGCCGTCTAAATTTCCCACTTTATAGGGAGGGTTGCTTCCATTCCATAGACTAATGAGTAAGGTGTGGTTGTGGTAGCCAATTTGTATGTGGTTTTATACCCAAGGAAGGCACTTGGAAAGTGTAGGTTCCAACCTTTATGGTTACTAATCATTTTCTAAAGCATGTTCTTCAATGCTTTATTAGCAGCCTCAACTGCACCATTAGTCTGAGGTTTGTATGGTGAATACCTGTGATGTTCGATCTTTTCCTTCTTTAGGAGAGTGACTACTTCCTTCTAAAAATAGGAACCATTATTTGAAATGATCTCATGCAGGACATCATATCTTGTGATGATGTTTGTCTTGATGAATTGGGCCACCTTCTTTTAGTCTAGGAATTGGTAAGGTGCAATTTCAACCCATTTAGTGAAGTAGTCGATGGCCAGCGGAATGTATTCAATGCCAGTGGATGATTTCACTGAAATCTAGCCAATGAAATCAATGCCCCAAATAATGAAGGGCCAGAGAGTTGAGATTGGATTAAGAGGAGAAGATGGAAGCTTTTGACGCTTAGCATATTCCTATCATTTGGGACACCTCTGGGCAAACTGTGCACAATCGTCATTCATGGTTAGCCAGTAATATCCTTAGTTCATGATCTTATGAGATAGGGTCCATCCATTCATATGAGTACCATCTATCCCACTGTGGATCTCCTCCCTTATTTTATTGGCTTCTTCGTCTAAGATGCACCTTAAGTGGATGCCATTCCAGGTTTTCTTATAGAAAATATCCCCACTTGGAATGTATCTAGTGGCTAGTTGCCTTATGATTCTCCTTTTCGATTTGGAGGCCCCTTCAAGATATTCACCTTTTGTGAGGTAGATGTAAATGTCCCAATATTAAGTCTTTTCCTCAACTTCTTGGATATTCATGTAATGAGCCTGAAAACTCAATTCACGCTTGATGCTTATCGAAATAGGAAGGATAAGGAAATCATCATGTATTTCTATCATAAATGCCAGATTTGCTAGTGCGTCAGCGAATCTGTTTTGAGTTCTTGATAAGTAGTGGAAGGATAAGGTATCAAAGCTGGCTGCCAATTCTTTAAGGCATTTATGATAAGGAACCAATTGTTCTTCTTTAATTCTCCATTTTCCAAAGGCTTGGGAGACTATAAGATTTGAATCACCATATGCCTCTAGGTTCTTGATACCAATTTGAATGGATGATTCTAACCTAGAGACACAAGCTTCATATTCACCTTTGTTATTTATTACCTCAAAATCTAGTTTGATTTCTAGAGGTAAGCTTTCACCGATAGGCATAAGGAACACCATCCCAACACCATATCCTTTATGTTTGGCTACTCCACCAAAGTATAATTTTCATGTCTCACTCTAAAGGAAGAGGATGTTTTCATCAAAAAATTCAGGTTCTTTCCAATGACCATCTATTGGTGTAACGACCAATTGTTCGGCAATGACACTACCTTTGATGGATTTCTTTTATACATATTTGAGGTCATAGGCTACTAGGACTGCCATCCATCTAGCCATCTTGCTTTCAAGGATAGGCTTTTCCATAAGTATTTGAGTGGACTTTTGCCAGTGAAGACATGTGTGATTGTGGCATACCCAAGCTAAATAGAGCTTTTCAATGTAACTATACTTGAATTCGTGTTCTAGCATCCTCTTACTCAAGTAGTAGATGGCATTTTCTTTGTATGAATTTGGGACAATTTGTGTCAGTATTGTCTCATGGCTTCATCAGTAATCGTTAGGTATAGTAGCAATGGTTTGCCAGGTCTAGGAGGTTACAAAATTGGCAGATTCAATAGATATTGCTTAATATGCTCGAAGACTACTTGACATTTCTCATTCCACTGTTTGGAGGAATTTTTGTTTATCAGGTTGAAAATGGGATCACAAGTATCTGTTAATTGGTTGATGAATTGACTAATGTATTGGAGGTGATCTAGGAACCCCCATATTTCAGCTTTAAGAAGTGGCATGTTAAGGACTACTTTGGATTTGGTGGGGTAGATTTCGATCCTTTTCATGCTAACCATATGACCAAGTAACACTCAGGATAAGGCTCCAAATAAATAATTGTTAGGGTTGAACTTGACATTAGATTGTCGAAGTCTAAGGAAGAAATTCTCCAGTACTTTCAAGTGTTGCTCAATAGTTATGCCCTTAATGACCATATCATCTATGTAGACTTCCACTTCTTTGTGCATCAAGTCCTAGAAGACTGTAATGGCCATCCTCTAGTAGGTAGCTCCAGCATTCTTTAATCCAAAATGCATTACTTTATAATAGTAGGTACTCTATTCTATGATGAAGGCTGTTTTCTCCTTGTCTAGAGCATGAACTAGGATTTGATTGTATCCATAGGCTAGATCAATTAAGGAAACCATTCCTGAACTGGCTAATACATCTATTAGTAAATCAATGTGAGGTAAAGGGAAATCATCCTTAGGGCAAGCCTTATGCAAATCCCAATAGTCGACACACATTCTAACTTTCCCATCCTTCTTTGGTATTGGGACAATATTTTCCAACCAGGACTGATAGTTGATGGGTTCGATGAACTGATGAGAGAGTTGCTTTGACATTTCCTCCCTGATTAGAATAGACCAAGCTAGTTTTATGTGCCTGAGTTTCTACTTGACAGGCTTGCAATCTAGGTATGTCAAGATTTTGTGAATGGCAATGCTCAGTTGAGACCGATCATGTCATTGTGCTTCCAAACAAAGTAGTCTTCGAATATCTTAATGGTGGATTTTGTATCCTATTTATTCAAGCATACAGATGCAATGTATATGTCTTTAGGCATGTCATGAGTGCCAATGTTTATGGGCTCTTTAACTGAATCTTTTATTTCATTTATTATTTTATTCTCTTTTTTGATTGATAGAGGTCAGATTCATCAGTTGGAACATCAAAAGAAAATAAAGAGATAGGCTCATAAAAAGAAATTTTGGTTGTTTTATTGATTGAAATAGGGGACAGGTCCACTGTTACATCAAACTCATAATTATAGCCTGATGGACAAGTTACATCAGATTCAAATTCAGAAGAAGATGAAGAAGAAGCCCTAGACTCAGTGCCAAACTCAGATTCTAACTTAGTCTCTATTTTAGATTGAGTAAGTTCAGAAGGGCTTGCTTTATAGTGCCAATTACTAAGATTTCCCATGGCAGACTTGATTAAGGTGGAGAGGTCAGCTTTTTCCTCTTTGTCAGTCAGGACAACTACTTTGTCAAAGAGGATAGCTTCCATGTTCTCTTCATAATCACTAGACAAAAGGTAGATGAGTTGGCAGTCTTCAAAAGTTAGCTTCACATCGGAGAATAACTCAAAGTCAAGAATCTTGATGCCGGTTACAGGGCAGACCCAAGGTTCAGGAAAAGAATAGTAATGAACCATCTCTCCCTCTTTTACAAAGTGTCCATTTAGGGTCTTTAAATAAGGCCTCATGAGGTAGTCAACTTCTCCCCCTTTGCTAGCTGTAAGAGACATTTCTCTTACTTGTGCTTGAACTTCTTTGATTTCATTATATGTAGGATGGTAGCCTAAGCCAAAGGGCGGAATGGAGGATGGGTATTCATTAAAAGACTTCATCCTTTGCTGGTTCTTCCTCAGGCCCATACCAAGAAAATAGGCCATATGCTTGAGAATGTTCCCAATCATCGGGTTACAATATAGGTCAAAGACTAGAGAGATTGCTTCTTTCAAATTCTCAACAGTCTCGATGAACTGGACGATTAAGAAGCCAAATAAAGGATATGCTGGTAGCTTAGGTTGGATCTTCAGAATGGGAATTATGTCTATGACTTCAGATTTTCCAGACATATTTGCTTTGATAGTTACTATCCCATTCTTCAGTGGGAACTTGACCCTTTGGTGCAATGTTGAAGGCACCACCTTAGCTTGATGGATCCAAGGTCTTCCTAATAACCTATTGAAATAGAAGGGTACATCGATGACTTGGAATGGTATCTAAAAAATGATTGGAACCATGGTGACAATCAGAGTTTCCACCCCCAAAACTTCTCTTTTTGAATTTTCATATGCCCATACAATATGATCATAGGGGATAAAGTCAGCACCACCTAAACCCAAATAGCTTGTAACTTTGAGTGGGTAGATATTAAGTGCAGACCCATTGTCGACTAGAGTCATTTGGATAGTTGTCTCCCTTGTGATGACTCTGATATAAAGGGAATCATTATGAGGTCCTCCAGGTGGGATTTCATTGTCTGTAAAGCATATGGATGCGCCTTTAGTAGAACTTGTTATGGAAGCAACTAGGGTGTCTGTTGTTATGTCTATAGGTTCCTGACATTGACTTAACACCTTACAAAGAACTTGGCGATGAGGGTAAGAGGATATTAGTAGGCTTTAGATTGAGATGTTTGCCTGTGTCTTCTTCAGTTGCTGAAGCAAGGGGTTCTCTTCAGGTTTGAGACTTCCTTTGTTTTCGGCCATAGGTTTCCTTAAGGATTGGAAAGGAATAGCAAGTTCTTGAGTGACTCTCCCACTTTTGGTAATAGCATCAATTTCTTCACCGGGGTGTCTTAAATTAATGATGCAATAGTATTTTTGTCGGGATAGCTTCCCTAAAGAAGGTCGACTAGTCGAGTTGGAGCAATTAAAGGAGATAGACTTCCCTAAGGAAGGTAGGTCTTCTCTAGTGTAATGAAAATTTCTCAAAGGTTTAGCATCAGAGATGAGATGCATTGAATCTCCTTCATCAAACTCAGTCAAGATTGCATTAACATTGTGTTTCAGGAGGGGATTGGTTCGAATATTTAGAGTAGGCAAAAGAAACTCTTCGACATCAATCAGATCTTGAATCTTATGTTTGAGGGCCTTGCAATTGTCAATTTTATGGTCCAACCCCTGAAGGTAGTCACATCTTTTTGCCATGTTGAAGTTTTTAGGTAGAGGGTTTGGAATGGACTTTGGTTCTAGAGGCTTGAATGCTTATTTCTTCAAAAATTCTTTAAGGATGAAGCTCAAAGTTAAACCCTCCAAGTTACAGAATTCTCTTCTTTTGATCTGAATGGGCTTGCAGATCAAAATTGCATTGACCGTGCCTTCCTTTTGAGTAACATTTGCTTTTCTGAAGTAAGAAGACAAGGTCTGAGTTTCATACTTGATGAGGCTAGAGTCAACGACATCCTCAACGCATGTGCCAACATAAAATAGAGCCTTAAAATCAGGAAGATATTATGCCATCAATCTATCTCGATATATAGGAAACAAGTTCTTGACAATGATGTCAATCTATTTAGAAGTTGATGGTCTATTTACCATTTGGGAGGCCTTCTTCCTCCATCTAATTATGAAGGTAGAAAAAGTTTCTTTTGGGATTTGTTTAGTTATTTCTAAATCCCATATCTTAACATCAATTTTTTCATTATAGGAATATTATGTTAAAAATTCATTACAAATTGATTCCCAGGTCTATTTCTTGGAATCATCTAATTGAATAAACCAATTTAAAGCCGCATTAGTAAGCGATTATTGAAAAAGCTGAGCAAGGAGCTTGCCTTCAATGCCCAAAGTGCACAATGTTCCATCATAAATCCTCAAGTGAGTGAAGGAGTAAGAAGTGCCATCAAACTTCTCAAATACTAGCATTTGGAACTTAGAAGGAAGCCTAGCATTGGGAAAGGGACTCAGTGCCTTTATATTAATGACATTCTCCTTTTTCTTCTGAGTATTAAGGGTCTTCTGAATCTTATCATACTTTTCAGCTATAGAGTTGAGTAATGGATTGTTTTAAGCCCCCTTTGGGAAAGGATCTATAGTAGGGGCAGTCGAGGTAGTGGTTCCATGGTCAGTTTGTAGATTCAAGAAAATCACTTCATCAACCAAAGGCTCTTTCTCAGAATTTGATGAGGTACAAGCATGGTTGACAGGTTGAACCCTATGAGTTGATAGAGCTTGAACTTTGCCTATGATGATATGTTCTTAGGCTAGAAACATGGCATTGATAGCCTCTTATTGCTTCTTGATGGCCTCATCTTGTCGTCTTAGTATTTCGGTTAACATCCCGACAATGTCAACAGGTGGAGTAGGTGGATCAATGGCAGTGGCATCAACAACATTGGTAAGGTTGGGGGGTTGTTGTCTCTAGTGTTCGACATGTTAACCTTTGGAAAAAGAAAAGGTGGGGTATCAGTTTTTTTTTGAAAAAAAAGGCCAATGATAGACAGGTTTGGTAAAAAAGGTAACGTGGGCTATTTGAGAACTTTTTTGGAACAGTTCATTCAGTCCAATTTTGTTTTGATGTATTAATGCATGCATGCATGCATGTATGAGTGATAAAGATTTCATGATGACAGACATATAATTAGAGTTTAGGATACATGGGACTTAGAGTCAACTCTAATCATTAGATGAGAGTTTGGTAGTTTAAAGGTTTCCCAGAGACTAGAGTTGTGATATACCTAACCACTGGTGAATCAAGGAGATTTTTATAGGTCTACTAGCTATGTGCAACCTCGTTATCCTAACTAAAAGGATTGAATGGTACGTCTTAGAGTTGGATAATTTCACTATCGGCAAAGCAGTCCCAAAGGGGGAAGCTCGCTCAATGCTACTTCCTATCTGGGTTTTTCTATACTAAAGGAAAATGTGAAGTGATGTATGAACCTACTTCCATACAGTCTTAAGCCAAAAATTATTTTTATCAAAAAATAATCCACTTAGTTTTGTCAGTTTCAAACATCCCCAGTGGAGTCGTCAGCTGTGAGGCCTCATCCAAGCCCGCAAAATTTCCCAGTGTGCCTTTGAGTTTATGGATCAAAGAAACTGACAGTTTGAGGTTAGATTACACATGGAATCGCAGTTATGGAAGGTCCCACTTTGGTATACTCCACATGTGTTTGTTGGTGTGCATGTGTGATGTGTTTGAGTCGCCAGTTAATCTTTAAGAAAAACTATTTTTCTTGGGTGATTAAGAAACCAATTTCAACTCCATTTAGAAAAATATGACATTTTACCCAATAAATTTTGACAAGGTAGGCCCATGAACCATGTTTGGGTTTAGGGATTCATGATTTGATAAAAATGTTTAGAAAAAAGATTTTCCCAATTCTAAACAACTTTGGCTTAAGAAAAATACGCATGGTTTCGATTAAAAATTGATTTTTGTGTATGCATGGCATACTTTATGATGGATGAACAGTTAAAGCATACCAATCATGATGCATGAGCAGGATTAATAGTATGCATGATGGAAAAAAAATGAAAAGCAATAAAAAAAAGCCGAAAAATAAATAGGGTCCTTCCTTTAGCTCGAAGGAGCGAAGGCACACATCCCCAAAGAGCAAGTGATAATAAAAATAATTACATATGAATATCAAATAAACAGGGGATCCTTCCTTTAGTGCATAGATTTAGGAAGGGTACACATTACCCAAATCAATTACAAACCCAAATGGAATAATAATACAATGAAAGAATACATAATAATACATAAAATGGAATAAACAATGAAATGAACAGGAATAAAATTAAATTAAATTTAAAAAAGAGAAAATGACTAAAGGAAGAAAAATATTTTGGAGTTGAAACCTTTTAAATAGGCTTGCTAGCATATCCCTTTGAATAAGAATCAAACCCCATGCCATTCTCCCTTCTCGCGAAGGATAGGGTTATTTTGAAAAATAGTGGGTTAGAGATCTAATTTGTTTAGAACCTAATTCATTTTATTTTTAAAAAGAAGTAACTAATAAGCTTTAACAAATTTATAGTTTGATTAATGAAAATTTATTTTTGATAAATGAAATTGCCTTGTCATTTTTTAGGGCTTTGATTAGGTAATTTCAGAAAAATGATTTTGATAGTGTAAAAATGCCTTGTCAGTTTTAAGGGCTTTGTTCAAAACCAAAGAGAAAGAAATATTATACCATATTTAACTTTAGCTTAAGGGGTCTCGAAATTGGTGGATTGGACGAATTTATGAACCTAGAACGTATCTTCGTTGTGCTCAGAGATGATTATTTTTCGTCTATCTAGAGTTTGACTGTTGGATTTTGAATTGTCTGACTAATAGGAATCGTCAGTAATTAGGTGTTTCTAGTGAAATTTTGGTGTTTTAAAGCGTGTTTGTGTATTTATGGTGTCTGTAATTGTCTGAAAGGAGGTTAGGAAGTCTGGAGAAGTGCATAAAAATGGTATGAAAAAGTCATAAAAAGTGTCGAAAACTAACTCGAAGGGTTAGAATTTATAAAAAATCATGTCAAAAAAGTTGGGAAATTAGGAGTCGTGCGATTAGGGCCAAACGCATGAGATACTGTCTAAACGCATGCGTTTAGCTCCAAACAGATGGTTTTGGGACTAAACACATAAGCCTGGTTTTCTGGATCCGGTCCAGTCTGATTTGGTTCCCTTTTTTTTTTTTTGCTTTTTTGGGTCCGTTCGAGGTTTGATTTCAATGCAATTTGAATCGTTGGGCTCGTATTGACGGGCCAAATTTTATAGTATAAAAATTAGGGTTCACAAAGACGTACACTTCTTAGTAATATGAGTGAGTTTTCCAGAGTTATGGTAGAAACTTGGAAGATGTTCATAGACAAGAGTAGCAAATTGTTCTCTTCCATGATTCTCACTTCTGAAGCTAACTGGAAGATGTGTTGAGATATCCACCCAAACTCTTATTCTCATATGATGCATATGGGTCATGCTAACACTGGATTAGGACTGCTCTAGTCGAGTTGGAACAAGCCTGAACAGATAAGACAGTGGTCAGGGGTGGCCGGACGTTGTGTCAGGCGATAACCCTCCGACGCTCAAGTTAGAAACATGCTGTAATGATGAAAGCTCTCAAGAATGAAACTTAGTAAAGTATTTGGGTTGTGAGGATAAATGTTCATTACCTCATTTGAGTTGTTGAGGAATGTATTTATAGGGTGAAAACCCTGTTGAAGGAGACACGTGTCAGCTCTGGGTACTTTGCAGTGTACCTCTCCATGGGGCCAGGGACACCTGTCTGCCATGGGACCCAAAACCTGAAGGCCATAAGAGACAAAGCTTGTTGTGAGCCTAGGTTTCGGGTAGGACCAGTGTGTTACAGGGTTCGGTCAAGATCCAAGTGTGTAGTTGGGGCCGAACCAGGCCAAGGCTGAGCGGTATCAATTTTTCCCTTGAAGTGATAGCACTCAAAGGCTTTATAGCTTAAAGAGTGCTTCGTTGGATGCCTCGGGCTCGAAGATGGATGCCTCAGGCTCAGAGATGGATGCCTCGGGCTCACTGATGGATGCCTTAGGCTCGCTGATGAATGCCTTGGGCTCGAAGATAGGGGTATGTGATTGGACTAATGAGACATTTCACTGCCTTGTCTGTGACCTTTCATTAGGCTCAGATGGGACCGTTACACTTCCCCAAGTAACGGCTCCATTACTGCTGCCATCCCCTGTTCACTACGTGGAGGGGCGTTTCCGAAAGTAATGATGAGCATTAAAGGGTTATGATGAGCATTTAAATCTGCCCTTCCCTGTGCTTGCCACGTGTCAGCTATTTCCCTAGGCTCTTAAATGCCTTCAATTTTTGCCAATAAAAACCCACTTGTGGTGACTTATTTCCACACTTTCTGCAATTTCTTGTCTTATTGTTATTATACCATTTTTCTTGCTCAATTGCTTTCTTCTGTTCTTTCCTTCCTCTTCTTCAAACTTTAAACTTTGCAATGGCATCCCCTCAAAAATAGTCTAAGAAACACTGGTTGGAGGTTGAGAAGCCTTAGAAATAGAGTAAGGCTCAGGACACTGAGTCCTATATCAATGGCACCATTAGACCCTATATGAAGGACGTCACCCCCATGAAGTTTAAGTTTGGTATTTTCTAGGAAAACGTGGATGCAATGGCTAACAGTGTTCACGTGGAGCTTTCTCCCCTAAATGCCAGGATTTTTTCTACAACCACCGCAATAGAGCTGCCTAAGGGAGAGTGTGAGTATGTGTGGTACTACGACCACCTGATCGGGGGTCTGTTGCTTCCTCCAGCACCCTTCTTCTGTCGGTGTTTTGAATACTTCAAAGTGAGCCCGATGATGCTGACTCCGAATTCAATAGAGGACCTGTATTGCTTTGAGGTCGTGTGCTCTATCCTGGGGATCAACCGCCTGAGCTCCAAGATGTTCCAGGCATTCTTCAACTTGGCTTCATCATCTGAGCCCTATATCTAGTGTTTCTTGAAGAAGCCCCTCCAGACATTGTTTGGTGAAAAAGAGAACAAGGTGGATGACTGGAAGAATAAATTCTTATCGATCCAGGTGTTGAAGCTAATCTGGAAGGGACAAGTAGGCTTGGGGTTCCTTGGCAAGTACAGGGGCTTATCGAGGGTGGAGAAACTGGATAAGAACCTTACCCGCGCGGATGCCTAGGGGATCCAGACCCTTGCTTGCTATGGTCGGCTGTTTGACCGAACCAAGATAATGAAATCGTCCTATCCTCGGGAGGTAGACGGGCGTCATTCCTTGCCTCACAATATATGATGCATCTCTGGTAAGTCACCTCGCTTCATACCCCTTGTTTTGTGTTTTCTGATTATAACTGTCAACTAACCCAAGCCATATACTTGCAGAGCCTTTGGTAAATCAAAAGGAAAGGGCTATGCTGAAGGAGGTGGCCCAGGTAACGGTGACTGCTTTCTCGGAGTTGTCCAGGCAATCTTTGCATCCTGTGGAAAACAAGACCTTCCTCCCAATCTGGTGCTTCAAGACCGGGTGGCTTAGGCAGCGAACACTTGAAGAAAATAAAGTGGCCATGGCATCCAATGATCTGAATGTCAAAGTGAAGAGATACTGGTACTTAAAGAATTTAGAGTTGGATAAGAACACCTAGATTCGTCCTCCGAGCATGACACCTCCACTCTTGCCATAGCCGCTGCTGAGGGGGGGGGGGGGGAGAAGAAGTGGTTGGACCCGCCGGGGGTGATACCGATGTCTCCAAGGACGAATTTGAAGAAT